>PVJA010017433.1:8265-41624 GCA_004027025.1 Myocastor coypus | reverse complement strand
TTTTTTTTTTTTTTTTTTTTTTTTTTTTTTTTTTTTTTTTTTTTTTTTTTTTTTTTTTTTTTTTTGTCTTTTTGAGACAGGGTCTCATTATGCAGTTGAGGCTGGCCTTGGGTTCAGTTTTGTAGCCCAGGCTGGTCTCGAACTCGCACTGATCCTCCTGCCTCAGCCTCCCGAGTGCTGGGATTACAGGCGTGCGCCATGTATTTTCATATAAATATTTTTAAAATGTATCTACAACATATTTTGTTGTCATCTTGACAAGAATTGTGGGAAAAGACTTGACTGATGGGATTACAGCAAATTAAAAGGCTTACTTAGAGCTAAGAGAACAATCAACACCATTCAGAGACCAGCTATAGAATGGGAAAAAATCTTTACGAGCTGTTCATCTGACAGGCAGATCAATATGCAGACTGCACAGAGAGCTCAAAAACAACAACAACAAAATAAGAGATGAATGAAAGTGGGCAAATAATCTGAATAGATACTTCTCAAAAGAAGTATAAAGGTAAAATAAATACATGAAAAATGTTCCACGTCTTACTCATTAAAGAAATGTAAATTAAAACTACACTATACATGCATGAGACCCTAATTAGAATGCCTATTATCCTAAAAAAAAAAAAAAAAAAGTCATAGAGCAAAAAACGAATGCTTATACACTGGTAGTGAGAATGTAAATTAACTCAGTCACAGTGGAAAACAATATAAAGATTCTAAAAAAAAAAAAACTAACAATAGAACTACTACGCAGTCCAGGTGTGCCACTTCTAAGTATACAACCAATGCCAATGAAGTGAGAATACTGCAGAGACACCTGCATCACTATATTAACTGCAGCATTATTCAGAATAGCCAAGACTAATCATCCTAGGTGCTTGTCAATAGATTAGTGGATAAATAAAGTATTATATACACACAATGGAGCTATGAAGTACAATTAATCTTGCTATTTGAGGGAAAAATGGGTGGAAGTAGAGGGCATAATATTAGGCAAAATAAGTCACAGAAAGACCAATGTTGTGTACTTTCTAAATGTGCTGTAATTAAAAAATAATGTCCTGGAGGGGGCAAGTTGATGCTTCACTTAATGTTTTATATATTTCTTTGTGTCTTTGTTTTTCCAGTTTTACATATGCATATCTGGTAATATGAACAACTAGTCAGAAGACAACACTATGCATTATAACAAATACTGTGCAGTTCATATTATTTTGTTGAGTGAAATTGTGTATCACTTTTAATTTTTCAGTTTTACTATTACTTTGTACACTTAAAAAATTAAAAAAAAAAACAAAACAATGACCAAACAGAAGAGGGATTATTAGGGATTAGGAAGAGGGACAAAGGGAATAGGAAGAGAGACAGAAGAGAGAAAAGATACAAAGTAGAGTGTGAATGATCAGTGTGTGACACACACGTACCTTGAAATGTCACAGTGAACCTGTTCGTGTATATGATGAAGACATTCTAGTGCAAAATATATTTTTAAAGAGAAAAAAAAGGAATTATGTGAAACTTGTATACCAATTCACACTGAATAGATAATTTTTTTTATGTATTCAGTGCAGGCTCTACAAGGTCTCACTATGTAGAAGTGATCCTCCTGTTTTCAGCCTCCAAGCACTGGAATTACAGGCATGCACCACCACACCCAATCTCAATCGCCATCTCAGCACTCGCCGGGGGCCAGGCTGCCATGGCCCTCAGAGATCAAACCCGTCCCCTGCATCTGCCTAAGCAGACGCTTTAATCCGCTGAGCTACCTGGTTGGCCCTTCATTTCTTCACAATTTTTGTTTTTATCAGCAATTTGAAGTCTCAGCATAAATATCTTCTATGCAATGTGTTAGACCTATAACCAAGAACTTCAATTTGAGTAACAATAAATTTTATTTCATTTAAAAAAATTTGGTATCCATGGGTCCATTGCTGGCACATAAAAATACAACTACCCCCCCCACTCCTCTTGTACCCTGTGACCTTGCTGAGATGGCTAGCTCTAGGGGTTTTCTACCTCTTGATTCTTTGGCATGTTATGCACAACTTCTACATGTCATTTCCAAATATGGAAATATTTGGAATATGGACAGTTTTATCATTATTTTATTTCTGATACGCATGCCCTTTATTTCCTTTTCTTGTCTTATTGCACTGGCTACAAGTTAACATTAAGTTCAGTGTAGCAGTGAGGGAAGATATCCTGATTTTCTCCATTTTAGGAAGAAAGCACGTAGCCTATGACCATTAAGTATGTTAGCTGGAGGTGTTTTGGTAAGTGCTTTTTAAAGATGTATAGAAGTTCCCTTTTGTTCCTAGTTTTTATCAACATGAATAAATACTAAATTTTGTCAAATGTTTTTGTGCATTGGCTGATATGATTATATGATTTTATTTTCTTCTCTACATTGTAAATATAGTGGGTAATATTTACAACTTTTGAATAAAGAAACAGCTTTGTGTATCTGGAATAAAACCAAGTTGATAATATTGCATTGCTCTTTTTATGTTTTTCTGACTTTTCTTAGTACTTTCTCCTCTCTCTCTCTTTCTCTCTCTCTCTCTCTCTCTCTCATACTATTTTGGACTGGTATTGGTATCAAGGTATAAAATCATGGAATGTGTTGGGAAATCCACTCCTATTTCTGTTAAGAAATTATGTAACATTAATTCCTTAAATATTTGGTAAAATTCTTCACTGAATTTCCAATGAACACTTCCGTTGTAGAATTTTTGAGTGATGACTCAATTTAGTTTGTTCTTCTTCATTTTTGTTCTTGAAATGAAAGTGCATTTTACTGGCTAAATAACTTTATCTATTCCAATCTTTTCATTTAGTGCTATTACTTTCCTCAAAAGTTTTAGCTGTGCTCCACAAATCTGATATGTTATATTTTCATTTCTTTCATTGTATCTTTTCTCTTGAGAACTCCTCTTTGACTTATGGATTATTTAGATGTTGCTTAGTTTTTACTTGTACAGACTTTGTTATCTTTCTGTTGCTTTCTAGCTTGAATCCATTATACTCAGAGAATACATATGATTTTCATTCTTTTCAATTTGATGAAGTTTGTTTTATAGCCCAAGAAAGGTCCACCTTAGTACTTATTCTGTAGGCACTTGAAAAAGGTATAATAGCCCATATTGGTTAGTGTGCTCCACAAATACCAGTTAGAACATTATAAACAACTGTATCCGTGGTGATTTTTTTTATTTTAGGGAGGGGTCTACAGGGTATTCAGGGTCTTACTACTAGATACGACTCATAGTGATCCTGTTTACAGCCTCCTAAGAGCTTACAGGCACATACCACCACACCCAAACTCATCTTGGTGATTTTCTACTTGCTTTTGCTATGGACTGTTGAGTGAAGATACTGAAGTATTCGTTTATCATTAAAGTTGTATTATTTGTTGCTTCATATATTTCTCAGCTCTGGTGTCACATGCACACACTTTTGCTTTTAGGTCTGCCATGTCTACCTGATGGCCTGGACTGTGTCATTCTTATGTACGAGCCTCTTTGACTTGCTAATTTCCTTTGCTCTGTAGTCTATGTATCCGGTATTCATATGGCCACTGTTGTTTCCTGTGGGTTAATGGGGTGGGTTTTGGTTTGGTTTTTGATTTTTGGTTTTATGTATTTGGTACAGGCTCTCACTACCAGGAGCTCAGGCTCCTAATGTTCCTCCTCTTTTCATCCTTACCAGTGCTGGGATTACAGGCATGCACCACCATGCCCAGTCTTGGCTACCTGCTCAGGGAACCCGGGGATGGGGCCAGCACAGCATGTGATGCAGGGGATGGAACCCCAGTCCCTACACTTGCCTTAGTAGGCACTTAATCTACTGAGTTATCTTGCCAACCCTTTGTAGACTGATGTTTGCATGATATATTTTTTGCTTTTTATTGTCTATCTGCCTATATTATTATATTGGAGGTGAGTTTTTAGACAACATAGAATTGGAGCACTTTAAAGCACTCCAGTGATTTTTTTTTTAACTCGTGCATTCAGACTTTATTGTAACAGATCGGTGGAGGTGGAGAATAGAAGTGGAGGCTCCCTGCGTGATCTCCACTGAAGCATCTGGAAGCAGAGGACAATTAGTTAACACCCAACATAGACAGAAAGCCTCAAAGCTCTACTCAGCCTTTGCCTGTGCTCCAGAGGTGGATGGGGAAATTACATCAGTGTGAAAGTGGAAGTCTGTACTTGCCACGTTTGCTAGCCTTCTTTTTTGGTGTTTGGCTTGAGTAGTGTTGGCTTGTTTTGAGTTTTGGTTTTGATTTTTGAAGAATTTCTGTCTTGGTAGACTGGCCCTTCCCCATCCCTTTGGCTAAAAAGAATACTTCGGTTGGGACTTTAAAAAAAATCTCTGTATCTGTTGGCATTTCTGCATTGCTAGTTAATTTAAATTAATTAATTCTGAGATATGTGAAATTAAAAACAAACACAGGGAGCTTTCAATCATCTCATTCCCTAGGCACCCAGGTTCCCACTCAAGCTTCCTGACACCCTCTGTCTCTCAGAGTGCTCTTCTGCTTATGCAGCTAACAGGCAAGGTTTTCAGTTACAAGTAGGGGCAAGAGAAGGAAGATCACGTCTACTTCACTCCAGCATCAGAAATCATGGCTCACCTTTGAAACTCTTGTCTGACAATATTGATCTTTGAATGGGTATGCCCACGTAAGTTATATGCAATATAATTATTTATACAAGATTTAATTGCCATAGTATTTCTCTTACGATTGTTTTGATTTCTGCCCCATTATTTATTTGCCCTCTCACTTATTTTTAGTTCTTTAAATAATTTCTAGTACTGGATTTTAATTTATGTATTGTGGTTTTTACCGTATCTGTTTATAAGTTATTTATTGTTCACTCTAGGAAGTACACATCTTATTTTTCACATTTAATTAAAATGAATATCAATGATTCAATTGAAATGAATGTTTGCCTTCAAATAGGCCCCTTTGCCCTCCCCTATTTATGCTGTACTAGTTTTATACATCGCATTTATTTAGCTTGGAAACACAAGTAATGGTGTGATCTTTTATTTCAATCACCAAACTTATTTTAAATAACTCCAAAGAAAAGGAACCATGTATTGTGGGAGTCTGCAAACTTTTTCTACAAAGGGACAGATAATAAACATTTTAAACTGTTTAAGCCACACAACATCTGCCACAGCTACTCACCTTTGCCTTTATGGCATGAAAACAGTCAAAAAGATACATAAATAAAAGACTTGTAACTGAGATTCAGAAAAAAATGTACTTACTAAAAATAGGTGGTGGACCCTCATCTGAGCTTGAGTCCTGGCCACCCATCCTCACCCAGAAGACTACCAAGGCCACCTGGAAAGGCCTGCCCAGACCCATTCCCCTCCCCAGAGTACAGTTCAGACCCAGCCACCCCTCATCAACTTGAAAACTGCTGAGGGGACCTGAAAGCAGGTACCCAGAAGACTGCCAGGGGGCCCACAGGAGCTTTGGTGTACCCTACCCTGCGCCAATTCACCACCAAGAGAGCCTTGCAGAACTTCAGCCTGCCTTCATCATCAGATCCTTCTTGAGGTACAGCTTCCCCCCTCACTGAGGTGGAAACCACACAGACATCCACACAGCAGGAGCTTTGGTGAGCCTGCCCTGCCCTCCCACTCACCTGACAGCCTTGCTCACCCTCTCCCTGCCCTCCCTACCATGGCTGCTGAGTAGGGAGAACAACAGGACCTTCAAACATGACAAAAAGAAGGGACAAAAGAGAAACCCTAGACCTCTAGCCCACCAAAAACAAGTCCAGGAGCCAAGGTCATAGAAGAACTTGGAAGTCACACACTCGAGATTTCTGAGAGGATAGTAACTGAAGGAAAGAAACAACTCCATCAGGCTATGAAGAAAATCAGATCAGAAATAATCTCAGGTAAAAAAGGAAATGACAGTAATGATGAAAAAATTACTCAATACATGTAAAGAAGGCATAGATTAAAAAAATAGAGGAGAATAGGAAAATGATGAAAATATTGAATGAATAATACAGAAAAGAACTAGAATGCATAACACAGATTACAACAGATATCCAGGACATTAAGGATTCCATTGAAAGCTTGCAAAACTCCTTGAATGAAATTGAAGATAGAATTTATGACCTTGAAGATATCATTGCAACTGAAAGGAAATATCTCTTAAACATAACGAGGAACCAAGAAATAACAATGCAGCAGCTGGAAGATGGTGCAAAGAAAAATAATATAGAGAACACCAAGTAGCCATAATCAAAATAAATCTCCACCCAGACACACGACAAGCAAGATTCCAGAAACTGAGAAAAAGAACAGAATATTAAAAGCCACAAGAGAGAAGAAATAGATCACCTATAAAGGAAAATCCATCAGAACATTTGATTTCTCAGCACAGATGATCAAATCAAGAAGAGCTTGGAGAGAGACATTTCAGGTCCTGAAAGAAAACAACATCCAACCAAGATTGATGTACCTTGAGAAATTATCTATCAAATTTAGTAGAGATAAGATGCTTCCTTGACAAAGAACAACTGAAGAAATTCATGACAACCAAATCAACACTACAAAGAATACTGGCAGATATTTTAGAAAGAAACAAAGATAACCACAATTTCAGGAACAACAACAGAAGATAGCCACCAAGCAAAGCAATTAAGCAGAAGGGGAAAGTAAGGATCCTATAGTAGGAAAACAAAATGACAAAGATATATATATATATATATATATATATATATATATATATATGTTATAGCTATCAATGCAAACAGCCTCGACTCACAATCAAAAGAAGCAGCAGACTAACAGCATGGATCAAGAAACAAAATTCAACAATATGCTACATACAAGAAACATATTTAACTCAAAATTAATAGACTAAATATCAAGGATGAAAAACAGTACTCCATGTAACAAAAACCCAGAAAAGAGCAGAGGGAGCCACCATGGTTTTTGAAAAGGTCAACTTCAAACCAAGCATGATTAAAAGATATTAAGAAGGTCACTACATACTTGTAAGAGGAAGACATAGCAATTATAATATATATATATACATATATATATATATATATACTCAATGTAGGAGTACCCAACTATATAACACAAATTTTAACAGACATGAAAATCAAATGAACAATAACAGAATTGTTCTGGGGGACTTTAACACCCCACTGACACAGAGAGATAGATCAACTATTAAAAAAAAAGTTCACAAAGAAATAACAAAATTTGGGGCCCGGCGGGATGGCTTAGTGGTCTAAAGCACCTGCTTGGGAAAGCTTGGGCGGCTTCAGGGACCACGGTTCGATCCCTGGCACCACATGCTGCGCCAGTCCTGCCCTCGGGGTGGGCTGAGCCGGCCATAAAAATGAGTGAATAAACAAAAAAAGGTTCTGAAACAAGAAAATAATAATAATAATAATAATAATAATAAGAAGAAGAAGAAGAAGAAGAAGAAGAAGAAATAGCAAAATTAAATCAAACTTGTGAAGAAATGCACTCACTAGATCTTCACAGAGTGCTCCATTTATCAGCATCAGAATACACATTCTTGGGGCCTGGCAGGATGGCTCAATGGTCTAAAGCGCCTGCTTAGGAAAGCTTAGGAGGCTGCACCACGGTTCGATCCCCCGGCACCCCATGCTGCACCAGCCCTGCCCTCAGGGCAGGCTGAGCCACCCATAAAAATAAATAAACAAACAAACGTACTGAAACAAGAAAAAAAATAAAATTAAAAAAAAAAATACCCATTCTTCTCAGCTCCATGCAGGATGTTCTCCAAAATAGATCATATACTAACACACAGAGCATGCTTAAGTAAGTGAAAAGGAATCAAAATTATCCCATGCATATTATCTGACCATAATATAATGAAACTAAAAATTATTCAAAAATGGAAGAACAGAAACTGCATAAACACAGAGAAACTAAATAATGCCCTCTATTGGGCATGGTGGCATGCACCTGTAATCTGAGTGCTTGGGAGGCTGAAAAAAGGAGAATCACTAGGAGTCTGATCTATGTAGTAAGATCCTGTAGACCCCATAGACCCTGTCCTTAATACATAAAAATAAATGGATAGACAAATAAATAAATAAATAAATAAATAAAACCCTCCTGAGCAAGCTATGAGTCACAGATGAAATTAAAGAAGAAATTAAACAATATTTACAATCAAACAAAAAAGCACATACAACTTACCAGAACCTGTGGGATGCAATGAAAGATGTCTTAATAGAGAAATTTATAGTTGTAAATTCTTACATCAGGAGAACAGAATGAACCCAAATAAACAATCTTATGCTGCACCACAAGCTCCTAGAAAAAAAGAGAAAGCCAGGGCCAAAACCCAAAGAAGGCAATAAATTATAAAGATAAAAGCAAAAATAAATCAATGGAGACAAAACAATACAAAGAATTAATCAGTCAAAGAGTTGGTTCTCTGAAGGAATAAATAAAATTGATAAACTTCACCAGCCTTATAAAGAGGAAAGAAAAAAATCAAACTCATGCAATAAGGAATGAAAAAGGTCAATGAAACTGAAAATGTAATTAAAAATAAAAAAACCTACCAACAAAGAAAACTCCAGATCCTGATGGACTCACTGCCAAATTCTACAAGAAATTTAAAGAAGATTGAATGCTAACTCTCCCAGACTGTTCAATAAAATTTGCAGGGAAGCAGTTCTCCCAACTACATTCCTGGAAGCAAGTATTACACTGACACCAAAATCAGAGAAGAACCCAACCAAAAAAGAGAACTATAGGCCAATTTCCTTAATGAACATATATGCAAAAATCCTCAATAAAATAGTAGCAAACAGAATGCAGCAAATGTTCAAGAAGATTACACATCAGCACCAAGTGGGATTCATCCCAAGAATTCCGGGATGGTTCAGTATACACAAATATGACAGAAATCACATGATCATCTCAATAGATGCAGAACACGACAGGGAATCAGAATAGATGGTCTTTACCTCAACCTGATAAATGTCATCTATGACAACCCAACAGCTGACATCATACTACATGGACAAAAATTGAAGGCCTTCACTTTAAAGTCAAGAACAAGACAAGGGTGCCCACTGTCACCACTCCTGCTCAACATAGTTCTGGAAACATTAGCCAGAGCAAATAGACAAGATAATGAAATAAAAGGAATAATGACTGGAAAGGAAGAAGTGAAATTATCATTATTTGCAGATGACATGATTCTACATATAGAAGACCCCAAAAACTCCACTGAGAGACTTGTAAATTTAATAAGCAAATTCAATAGCATAGCAGGACATAAAGTCAGCACTCAAAAATTAATATCATTTCTATACAGAAACAATGAGCACACCAAGAGAGAAATTATGGAAAAAACACCTTTCACAATAATGCCTACAAAAATGAAATATTTAAGAATTTGTCTCACAAAGGAAATAAAAAGTTTTACAGGAAAAAAATACAGTACTCTGAGAAAAGATTTCAAAGAAGATTTCAGAAAATGGAAAGATACTCCTTGCTTCTGGATGGGAAGAACCACCATTGTGAAAATGACCATATTCCCAAAATTGTTATACAGATTCAATGGAATCCCAATTAAAATACCATTAGCATAGCCCATAGATCTGGAAAAAAAAAAGTTACAAAAGTTCATCTGTAAGGAGAAAAGACCTAGAATAGCAAAAGCAATCCTGGGCAACTGAAGAAAAGCAGGAGGCATCACAATCCCTGACTTTAAAATATACTACAAAGCTACTGCGACAAAATCAGCATGGTACTGGCAAAAAAGAGACCTGAAGATCCATGGAAGAAATAGCTATAAACACACTCAGCCATCTTATCTTTGACAAAGAGACCAAACGTGTTCCGTGGAAGAAAGATACTTTCTTTAACAAATGGTACTGGAAAAAATTGGTTTTCCACATAGTTCCAAATACTAAAATTAGACTCATGTCTTTGTACTAAACTACAGTCAAAATGAATCAAACAGCTAAATATTAAAACTGAAACACTAAGTCTTCTGGAGGAGAAAGTAGGTGGAAATCTTAAGGACATAGACATAGGCAGAGAGATTAAGAACAAAAACAAAATTGCATGGGAAATACTTCAAAAAGGCAACAATTCAGGTCTCATATTTTTAAAAAGTTTTTGTACATCAAAAGGAATTACCAGCAGATTAAAATGAAATCTCATGAATTGGGGAAAAATTTACAGCCAACTGTCATACTAAGGACTCCTATCTAGAACATGTAAAGAATTTTTAAAACTCAGCCCAAATTTCAAAGACCCAGTCCAAACATGGGCATCTGAGACAAATATATACTTCACAAATGAGATACAAATGACAAATAAACATATGAAGAAATGTTCAACATCATTGGTTACTCAAGAGATGCAAATTAACCATGCTGAGATAACATCTTATGCCAGAAAGAACAGTATTTTGATTGGGATTACACTAAAGCTGTATAATAATTTTGGAAATAGGGCTATTTTCACATTGTTGATTCTTCTTATCCACAAGCAAGGGATATCTTTCCATTTTCTGATATTGTCTTTGATCTTCTTTTTCATAATATTGTAGTTTTCAGTGTAGAGATCTTTTACTTCCTCTGTTAGCTTGATTCCTAAGTATTTCTTTTTTTATTTTTCTTTTTATTTATTTATTATTTTTTGCTATTATAAAGGGCATGGTTTCCCTAAGCTTTTTCTCTTTGAGTTTGTAAACAACACTGAGATTCCATCTCACTCTAGAAAGAATGGCTATCAAGAAATCAACCAATAACAAATGCTGGAGGGCCTGTGGGAAAAAAAAGGTACCCTTCTCCACTGTTGGTGGAATTACAGGCTGGTGCAACCCCTGCAGGAATCTGTGAAGATTCCTCACAAAACTAGGATTAGACGTCCCATTTGGCCCAGTTATTTATTTGTAGGGATCTGCTGATCTTAACTGGTTCAACCCTGGGGAGATACAGCAGTAGGAATCAGAATGAAAGACAAGAAAGATAGACAAGATGAAAAGTTGGGTAGGTGGTCGCCAGTCTGCCTGATGGGCGAGACTAACTCAACGCACACAGAAACGATCCTTTATTTATACTTCTACAAAGTTTGCATCCTATAACACAAGGCTACCCAGCAACCAATAGCTGGCCTGAACCAGACAGGATGTTTTTCTCAACAAGATGTTTTTCTTAGCCCTGGGGTAGCTTTCTGCTCCAGGCAGGGGGGCCCAGTCCCACCTACACACTTGATCAAACTCCTGCCTTCCTGCAGCTCTCAACAGTTATTCCCCTTCTAGGTATCTTCACAGATGAATTAAAAACATCATACATAGTTCACTGTGCACCCATGTTTATAGCAGCACAACTCTGTAGTGGCTAAATTGTGAAAACAGCCTAAATGTCCATCAAACAAAGAAGTGGTCTTCTTATACAATGTAGTACTACTGACCTTTAAAGAAAGATAAATTTGAGACTTTTGTAGGCAAATGGATGCAATTTGAGACCACACTCCTAAGTGAAATAAATCAGACTCACATGTGCAAACATCATATTATCTCTGGTGTAAGAAACTGAAAGAAAAAACAAAAGAAAGAAACTGAAAGAATAAATAAGGACCAAAATGTACAGTAGATATTGTGAAATGGGAAGAAATTGTTCCAAAGGAAAGGACGAGGCTAGACTTAGGAGTGTGACATAGTCATTTGGTGACACTTCAGGGAAGGATGTGCTCTGTGGCTGCTGCCTTCCTGTAAGCCAGGCTGGCTGTGCTTTACCCATAGAGGGGGCCTGTGGGCTCATCCCACTGTATTCTCTGGCCAGGGTACCTGTCTGCCACATTGTACAGTCTGTGTGCCTGATTCGCTGAAAATGAGAAGTATGTCTACATTTCTTATCTAATTATAAATTAAAAACCAGGACATTCAATTCACTCAAAGGTCAAATTGATCATTAGTTACATAGGGAGGAGGAACAGAAGGAACAAAGAAAAAATACGAGGTAGTTATACTACTAGTTTCTCTTAGCTCATTGAAAAGAAAGGTTTGTGCCAATATTGGCTTGACAGTACGTTATGCCTATGTTTTGTACCCTTGGTAACTACTTCAAGGTTAACAATACATAGTGTACTAATTATTATGACTCTTTCATCCTGTTTCGAAATAGTCTTTTTTCTCTTAAAAATTAAAAAAGTCTTTATTCCTCCTTACATTTCTGCTGGATAGAGAACGCCAGCTTGAGTATTTTCTTTCATCTCTCTAAACACACATTTGCCCTACACAGGGTAAGGAACCCATAATCATTTCTCTACAATTAATACTTTCATTTTTCTCCAGTGACTTCTGCAATTTTCTCCATCTTCTGATTTTAGCATTGAGTCATGATACATTTCAACATAAATTCATTTCCTTTTCTACTTGGGGATTCCCTGAGCTTCCTGAATCTATAGATTTGTGTCATTTAAAATATAAGAATATTCCATTATTGTTTATTCAAATATTTGTTTCTCATTGGAATATACCTCCTCTCCTTTTGAGATACTGGTGACAATTCTTAGATTCCAGAGATTTTTCCCACAGTTCCTTGAGGTTCTGATCATTACTTAAAATATTCTCTTTCTCTGTGAGATCAGATAATATCTTCTGATTTATTTCCAAGTTCCCTGATTCTCCTGTCATCTCTAGTTTCCTACATAGCTCAGCGTATGAATTTGTGTGGTTTCTATTTTTCAGTTCTCATATTTTAACTTGGTACTTCCTTACATCTTATATTTTACAAGATTTCTACCTTTTCATTTGTTTCAAGATATGTCTTTGCTTCTTGGACACTTCTACAATAGTTGCTCATAAATCTTTGTTCAGTAAGTCCAACACCTCTGTCGTGTCAGTGTTCCTGACTATTCTCTTTCCTCACATGAGCTGAGATTTTCCTGGTGATGCCAAGTGACTATGGGCTGCACCCTAGACACTGTGAATATTGTGACCTAAGATGCTGATTCATACTTAAGTCCTACATGGAATCCTGATGTTTCTGTTTCATCAAACAATCATGTCAGTACTAGTTTGGCTCAAAGCTCTTACCAGTCTTCTGTGATTTACAATTTCAATGTATGTTCTGCTGTCAAAGACTCTGAAGATCTATTTGGATCTTTTCTAGGTTTACTAGGAGCTGGGCAGGGATCAGTGCAAAGGTTTAATTCTCCAAGTCTTTGGATTTTGTGTTTAGAAATCCATCCACTCAATTCACAGCTAAGTCCAAGAACCAAACTTTCCAGGCTTACTTGCCTGAGGAACACATCTCTAGAATCCTTCAGGTACTATCAATGTCTCTGAGGTTCCCCTTTTTCAGTCCCATGTGTCCAGAATGCTGAATGTACTGTAACCAATTCTATTGTGCCCTTCCTGTGGCTTTATCTATGCCCAAGGTCAGATGATGGAAGAACAGAGGGGGTAAAGCAAGGGAACCCACACACACACATACAAACACTCTTGTATTGTGGAGCCCCTGTGCTCACAGTCTCCCCTCTGTTTTGGTGTTTATGGCCTCATGGCCACCACCAACGCTTCTACAGACATTAAACTGACTACAATCTGAAACATCAGAGAACAAAGAAAAACAAGGAAATGGAAGACACCTCACAGTCTCCTTGAGCCTTGGGAGCTCCCTTTTTGTTATCAGAATTAAAGAGCTCTTCCTGGAGCCCTTTGTGCCTGCAGGGAGTGCCTACCTCTGGGAGTATGAGCTGACTTGAATCAGGGCAGGAGCTACAAGAGGAGAGAAAATTCATCCCTGGTTCAGTAGTACTTTGACTGTGGTCTTAATTAGTTTTCAACGTACTTAACTATCCTGTCCATTTGTTATGTACAAGTTTTATATCTGCACTTAGCAGGAAAGACCAAGTGAACATGCTTATGCCATTTTACCCAAAGCCAGAAATGTGGGCCACTTCTCACCAACAGGGTGCACCAGAGCCACTAACTTCTAGCTGGTTACCAAAGCTAAACTTCTGGAAGAAACTCAATGATGTTACATTGTAATATTTTTATATTATACATTGCATATAAATTCTCATGCATCAATTGTTTAGATTTTTGTATTTGTATTAATACATGAAATTTATATTTTGTTTTCTTGTAATACTTCTCTCAAATTGTTTTTAATTAAAATCATTCTAGGACCAGAGATATAACTCAGTGGCACAGTGCTTGCCTGGCAAGCTCAACATCTTGAGTTTGATTCCAATACAAAAATAGTAATAATAATAATAATAATAATAATAATAATAATAATAATAACTCTAGCTCCATTAAGATGGGAAGTGGTCCTTCGTTTTATTTTATTAATTTCAATGAGAAAGAAATAGCAGTGAGACAGTTTCAAAACACATCAGTAGGACAACCACAAAGATTAATACAAAGCATATTGTTGTCTTTACAGTAGTTGTTTGGAGTACAAGATGCAGACATAAATTTTCTAAACACTATTGGTACAAACGCTGTACATGGTTTCAAGGTAAATCCTGAGGGGATCTGACTAGCCTTGTCAGATACAAAAGTTACTTGTTTTGTTACTTGCTTTAACCTGGCCGTAAACCATCCAGCAGAAAAGCTTAACCACGAGGCATAAAAAGTAAAGCCAGATTAGTATGCTGAGCTGTAAAAGGCTCAAATCAACAGCTTTTGACATTGCCAGTTCTGCTGATAACCCACTATTATGGACTATATTGCAACAACTTTCTTTTAGGTCCTTCTTACTTTACATATGATTTAAACTGTAACAAAGTCCATGGATGAAAAGCAGAATAATTGAGTTTAGCAATTTTGTTATATGCAGGATAAGTACAAATCAATATAAATAAAATGTAGAGTTAAAAAATGAATAGCAAGTTTGCCAAGCATAAATTCTATACATGATACTCAATTGAGCTACACACCACCAGCAAATAAAATTGTGAAGTGATGTGCAATATGAATTCCACATCAATAGATGTAACATATGCAAGTCAGCCATGCAAGTAAGCTAAAGACAAATGAAAGGAGAACTTTAAGATGGTGCTATGGTTTGTGTATAGGTGTCCCCAAAGCCTCATGCAGTCATGGGGTGGCTTCTCATATTTGTAATTGATTATTGCAGGAAGGGTGCTGCACCTCTCCTGGGGCAGGTGATTTCTGCATTTCAACGTAAGGAAGGAAGAGAAGTTAGCTGCTTGAGCTTCTGCTTCTCTCTCCCTTTGCCCTCTTGCTCTTGCCTGCTGCCATGAACTGCTGCCCTCTACCATCTGCCTCTCTGCCTTGGAGCCAACTGAATGTGGATTGAAACTTCCAGTAATCATCAGCCAAATAAACCTTTCCTTCCCTAATTTTGAGTGTTGGGTATTTTTCCCAGCAACAAGAGAAGAATAACTAAGACAGATGGAAAGATATGGGATGATGGTGAATTAAGGAGTGATTATAATTATTAGCATTCTCATTAGTCTACATACCTAACATATAGTCAAAATACAAGCTTTACTTTTGCAGAAATTAATGGTTTTATTCAAAAGCTATATGGAAATGTATAGAAAAGCCAGTCAGTCATAAAAAGAGCAATGAGAGCAGCCTATACAACCAATAATAGGTGGCATGACTTTACAATAATACAACAGATTAGGATGAATTGTACTGGGCTACAGACCAGGTGAATATAATAGAGACCCCTGCAAGATGAACATTTTGTGTACTGACAGAAGTGGCACTGCAGACCTCAGGGGAAATGGGGTCTTTTCAGTACTTGCTAGTCTGAGCACATTTTGGGGATACTATAACAAAATACCACAGGCTGAGCAGCTTGCAAAGAAAATAGATAATTAATGTTAACAGTTGTGACACCGAGAGGTCCAGTGTAGTAACATAGAGATAAAAGTGAAGGCCAGTTGGTGTCTAGACGTGGTGAGATATGGACGGAGCCCAGGGAGGGCTACCTTCTGCTGCTTGGGAGTCTCGGAAAGCCGGTGCTCAAAGTTGCAGATGAAGGCTCATCCTGAGGGTGCCCTGTTCTTTGTTTATTTGATACATGACACCAAGGTTGTCTCTTCCCCTGCTTAAGGTATTATTTGTTATCATTTGTTTGAGCTACCTGTCTGTTAGTATTTGCATGAGCTACGTGTCGGGAATATGCTGTGTCTATTAAAGTAGTGACATATTCTCCTTAGCCATTTTTTTTTAGTGCTAAATAAAAAGAACCTTCTGAGGCTCTGGGCTCACTGAGGAAGAGAAATCTTGGTGAGTGCTCTGAAGCCACATTCATCGGGTCTTCTAGTCATTTCTTTCGGCACTGCACCAAAAACCGTACAACCGGCCAGCACTAACACACCTCCCGGAAGCTGGTAAGGACATTGCTGCTTTGTCATCCTACCATGGAGGCAGAAGGCAAGAAAGCCCCATGTGGAAGAGAAGCAAGAAAGGGCCTTGTGGGCTTTTATAATAAATTCCCTTTCTAAAAAGAATGCCTTTGCACAATAATAAAATTAATCCATGCATAAAAGCAGAGCTCTCGTGACCTCACCACCTCTTAAAACGCTCACTTCTCACCACTGCTCCTTGGAATGAAGTTTCCAACAGATGAGTTTGTGGGACATCTTCAAACCATAACCAGGATGCTGCGTTGATTTGATTCTGATAATGAGTCAAACATCTTCATGATCACAGAGTTGGAAAAATAGCCCTAAACATAACATCAAAATACTAACCTCATAAAAGAACTTAATATTGATTATTGCAATTACATTCTTTACAATTAAGACAATTAAATGCAATCCACATAGTATGGTATGCGTGTGTGTGTGTGTGTGTGTGTGCGCGCGCGCGTGTGTGTCTGCCTGTCTATGTGTGTGTAGATCCATGGATATATTTAATAAAGAGCTTCTATCCAGAGTGCCCATGAGCAGACACATACACACACACACACACACACACACACAACGCAAAAGAATCGCCCAACAAATATTTGGGAATTTTGCTCAGTTTCATCAACAATAAGATTAAAATCACAATGAGATATGCCAATACACATACCAAGATGAGTAAAATTGAAAATCCTGACAATATTAACTATTGATAAGGCTTTAAATCTGAAATAACTCTCTTACACTACTGCTAGGCACAATAGTGCACTGGCATGATCCCTGGAAAAAAGTGGCATTACTTTGGCATGGATTTTACTCTATGACCCAGCAGTTCCACCTCTACATTTATAGCCCAAATGAATTCATACCCATGTCCACTAAATGGCAAATGAAATAATGCCTGTGACATAATTCATAATAGCACCTAGAAACCAGCAAATACCCATCAATAGTAAAAGTATAAATAACTGTTGCTGTTTACATACAGCACAGCAATGAAAGTGAAACTATTGCCGCATGCAACACAAATAACTGCCATCCACATCGTGGTGGACAGAAGACACTGAAAACAAAAGATTGCATGGTGAGTTATTCCATGGGTGTGGTTTAAAAGGAAACAAGCTGGACCATACTGCTAGAATCTGATAACTAACTCTGGAAGGAGGCAGGAGGAGTGATTGGAAAGAGCCACATGGACACTCCTGGGATGTGGACAGTGTTTTATATCTTGGTTTTTTAAATTTTATTTTATTTTATTGTGAAGAGTAGAAACAAAAGCAAGGACAAAAATCAGAAACAAAGACAGAAACAGGGTACTGTACAACACTACATCTGTTACAGATTTTCAACACAAGAATAGCTGATGAACAATGGTCAATATATTAACTATTTTTATCGTCAACTCTGTTGCACGGATTAACAGATATAGTTATGTAAGATTGAGCTTATGATTGAATATTACCACTTGCTTTCAAGAAACCTTAAAATTTTTAGTCTCTTTTATTTTACCTTTTGAAAAAATTTTATTTTAAAGAAAGCTTCACTTCTCTTGACCTGGCTGATGTGACACAGGAGATCACTTTGTGGACACTAAGCCACCTGCACCCACGTTTTACACACTTCACTGTCTTCTGTGTTACAGTTACCAAAGTGATTCCGGAACTAAATAGATTAGAGATCTTGATAATAGCTTGTAGATTTTGTTGATTAGCAGAGAAAAGAAGGGATACCTAGAGTGCATGGGATTTAGTGCAACTTTCAGCCCTTCCTCTTCCTTCTTGGACCAAATTTTTATAGATGAGGAAATATTTGCAGTTCATCCACCACCTCCAAGAAACCAACTCTCTGCTAGAGGCAATGCACTGAGATGGGAGCTGGAGCCAGAAGCTTAAAAATAGGCACTGCAGAAAAGTAGAAGGTTCTAAGTAAATAGTGGGCTATCTGAGGGCAGAAGAAAAAGTTCTTTACTGAGAAAGGCCATTCTGTGGATTCCGGAGACTGTGCACACGCAGGACTTGGAAGCAGAGCAGGTTGGACAGAGGAAGCAAAAGGAAGTAAAGGAGGTAAAAGAAATGGAATGATCAGAAGGAGCAGGGAAAAGGGAGAGTGAAGAATGGAGGAAAGAAGAAAAACCGACCAGATGAAGGGGAAATGGAATAAAAAACATAATTCAATGATCCATATCAGGCACCTGGAATGATTCAAGTATTTTTTTAACATACTTGGTACAGTTTCTCTTCACTACGGAGCTGGTACATAGTGATTCTTTTGTTTTCAGCCTCCCCAGTGCTGAGATTACAGGCCTGTGCAACCATGCCCAGTCTCGTTGGTGGCTCAGCACACTCAGAGGTGAGGCTGGGGCAGTACCTGGTGCCAGGGACCAAACCTGTGTCCCTGAGCTTGCCTAAAAGGCACTTTGTCCGCTGAGTTATCACATGAAAACCATTTAAACTTTACATCAACCCTCTTAGGTGGACATTACCTTTCTTATTTTACAAATGAGGAAACTGCAGCTGAAGGTTTATTTTATTGACCAGAACACACCTAAACTCTATCTGTACGCAACTCCAAATCCTGTGCCCTAGGAAACTGCTCAACTCCAACAGGGAAGATTTCCTCAGAGGAAGTAATTACTTGGGCTACAATTGGTCCTGGAAATGACTGTGCCAGAGGCAGCCTTTGTCCTAACAAGCAGAAAATGATGTTGAAAATCTCTTGAAACTCTAAAATTCATACAACTCTAATTGTATATTAGGTCTGTGGTATGGGAACATTTATGGATAGCACTGCCAACCTCTAATTCTGCATTCGTGTTGAGGGGGCATTTTAGAAGAATTTAGTGTCTATTTTCTGGAGGGAACTCGTAGAATCTGAGGAGTGGTATTTAGTTGGACCAACTATGAGAAACATGGACATAAGATACAATATGATCTGGTTTATAGTATTTGCCAACTGGTGAGAATACCAAAGATAGGGCCGAGGATATAGCTCAGCAGCACAGTGCCTACTGCTGGCAAGCACAAGGTTCTGAATTCAATTCCTGGGATACAAAAAAAGAGAATGCCAAAGATAGCTATATGGGGTGCAACAGAAAATTTCAAGGAAAAACTCAGTCATGAAGTTCCCTGGATTTCTTCAGGCCAACCAGAGAACAGTGAATTATTAAAGAGCAAGAGCAACTTCTAAAAATCATCCAGATGCCTGACACTGACAACAGTTCTACAAAGCACTATACATGGTTTCAATGTAAATCCTGCAAGGATTTGACTGACCTTGGGAGATACAAAAGTTCCATGTTTTGTTATACAGGTCTTGCTTTAACTTTCCCTTAACCACCCAGCAGAAAAGTTTAACCATGAGGCATAAAAAGTAAAGCCAGATTAGTATGCTGAGCTTTAAAAGGCTCAAGTCAACAGCTTCCAACATTGCCAGTTCTGCCGATACCCCACTACTATTATGCAATATTGCTCTCTGTATACAACTACTTTCTCAAACATTTGTACCAATAGTGTTTAGAAGAGTTATCATGTCTGAGTCTTGTACTCTGAACAACTACTAGGAAGACAATATGCATTGTATCAATTATTGTGGCTGTCCTACTAACGTGTTTTGAAACTGTCTCAATGTTATTTCTCATTAAAAGTAATAAAAAGAAGATTTAAAAACCACAGTTTTGGGGTTATATCAGAGTGTTGCAAATAAAAGCACTACTTATCAATACTTTCACTTAAGTTAGCACTTTGGAGCCAAAAGAAAGAGAAGGCCTGGAAGGGGAGGGGAGGGGGGAGGGAGCATGCATGCATATTGAAGAGATGGTGGAGACCTGTCAGATACTGCCAAGGCACATTCTATAGCACAGCTTGGGATATTCATTACAGTCCCCAAAAAGGCATAAAAATTAAAGCAAGCTGTCTCCAAGGAATAATTAGAAGTGAAAATCAATGAGCAGAAAATGGCTCATATTCTCCTCATTGATTTCCTGTGCACCGTGAGCCCAACTTGACTGTGGGCTGGAAGTCAGTTTGGCTACCTCTTATTTCCCTTTCAGCAGTCAGACTTGCCTGTCAGCCCCTTTCATGGAGTCTTTTCTTGGTTCTAATCACAGATGTCAGCTACCGAATGAGTTTGACACCCTGACTCCAGAAACAAGGGAATTCATGCCCCATGCATATGCAGTCGGCTCCTTCATTAAGGCTGATTGACATAACAGATATGGTGCACTGCTACTGATTCTTAAACCAAAAAAAAGTCCAAATGGCTATGTTGATTATGTGTACATTCAAGGTGGAATCTCCTGGATTGGAAATACTCAGAGTCCAAGAATCCAGACAATTGGGTTAGTATTACTTAAAAGACCTACATTTTATGACCGCAAAACGACAGACAAACCTTTACACACACACACACACACACACACACACACACACACACACACACACACAGATTCAGATTTCTCCCCTAAGCCCTAAATGACTTATCCAAACGACCTCAGCTGGAAGTCCCAAGTGCTCAGTGCAAACTTGTCAGGTTAACTGGCTTTCTGAGAATTATAAATTCATGAAGCGGAAGAAAGGGGAAACCTAGTGTCCAAAATCACCTCTCTATCTTCAGCAAAAAACTGAAACAGAACTAGAGATTCTCCGAGGGCTCCTGTATCTAAGTTGTTCTCATAAAACGACTGAATCCAAGTTGAAATAAAGCTGCTAGTCCCACAGCGCCCAACGTTGGGCTTTCCTAAGGACAGCCTTCCTCATTGCTCGCGCACACGCCAGGCAACAAGCACACCTTGTTTGGTGTGAGCCTGCTCTCTCAAGATGGAAGCACAAACTGGATCCGTATCATAAAGGAGTCGTTGCAACACGGTCGTGAAGATGCATGACCACCGTAGAATTACACTTCATCATCAACGTCTGTCCTCTTCAACCCCCAGGAGCTCATAACATGATTCCAGCCACAAAGTTGCCTTGCTTCACTACCTACAGCAGTCGGTCCCTTCTTCCCAGCCTACACGAACAGTATCAACGCCCTTCAAAAGGTCGAACGTCTTCTCCTAAATGGCCAACTCTTCAACTGAAGGGAGAGCAATAAAAGGCAATACAGACAACTAGGTGGCAGCTGCGAGCGTAAGATGTGTGAAGGGGTTTGTGGTACTAGTATTGATTTGGGGACACGGAGTGGGGGGTGAGGGTGCTACAATCGGGGCTGCCCTGGGCAGAGCTAAGGCATACATTACAATGCAGCTAAATCTGCCACTAAGTACCCAAGGCAGCCCAGCCCCGGAGTCACATAAACCGTCCCTGTTTATCTGCCCCAACACAATTCACCCGTGCACATTACAGCTCCGCTAGTAGCATCAGATCTGTTCCCCAAGAAGAGTTCCGTACGGGTCAAACGGTCACCAAACAGTTCCTGAGTGGCACTTAGCTCCAATGCATGCTTAAAGGACTTAGAC
The DNA here is from genome assembly GCA_004027025.1 of Myocastor coypus. Lineage (NCBI taxonomy): Eukaryota > Metazoa > Chordata > Mammalia > Rodentia > Myocastoridae > Myocastor > Myocastor coypus. The sequence continues at coordinate 19,783 of PVJA010017433.1, read as the reverse complement.
AACTGGCACTTCTGCCGCAGCCAGACCCACGCCCCTGTGCCTTCCTCAGCCCCATTGCTCTCCCAAGTCCGGACAGAACCCAGGTGAAAGCCAGCAGCCGCCGAAACTAACATTCGCCTACGGCAGCCGGGAGGCGTCGGGTGCTAAGTCAGGGCGGAAGAGCCGAGCCCTGGGGCTGCTGCCCAATAGCGATTGCGCAGGCGCGAACCTGAAGCTTCCGGAGATCACTTCCTCTCTTGTCTCCTAGCAACGTTCGGAAGCGTTGTTGACAGCTGTGGAGACAGAGACGCCGGACTGAGCCCCAGAGTCTTGCTGGCCACGCGATGGTAAATTGATGGCCTCCGTCACTGCGCCGCTGCCAAGGGCATCGACCTCCGTGGGCCTTTGCTTCTCAGGCCTCTGGCTGCGGCCACGGATAGTGGTGGCTCCAGAGGCTTCTTGGAGGGGCAAGAGGGAGGCCCTGTAGAAGGGGATGTTTAACGGGAGAAAGCTGTCTTGGGGGTGGTTCTTGCAGAGGTTGAGGTCGCGAAGAGGGGAAAAAGATGAAGAGATGAGAAACCCTGGGAGCCAGGAGTGTGTGTGAAGGGGCAGCAGCGACATGGAGAAGAGGAAAGTCGCATACAAGGGAAGGAAGAAATAGAAAAGGGGAACGGAGGGGGGCACGGAGGACACTGAGGGAGAAGGAAATCGAGAGAAAGGAGAAAGAGAAGATAGGGGGAAGAGATCCATCCTTTCTATTCACAAAAAAAAGTTAGGGCGAGCACGACTGGGACTGGAGCAAGCCGACTTGGGGAGGGCTAAGATATTGTACTAGGAGAACTCAGCAACGACGCAGAGAAGAGAACTCCTGCGGAGAGAGGGAAGCAAGCGAAGAGAAGATAAACAGGACAATGGCTGTAAATGTGGACTTCATCTTAAAGATTATCAAAATGTAGGATAATATATAATATAGGATTGTTTGAGCCCGGGGAGACAGTTCCGTGGCACAAGTGCCTGCCTGGCAAGTGCAAGGTCATGAGTTCGAACCCCTGTCCTGCAAAATAATAATAATAATAATAATAATAATAATAATAATAATAATAATGCCCTGTGCAGTCATTGGGCTGCAGTGCAGTGTCCTAAAGTGAGACGGCAAACATTCATCAAGAATACAGTAGCCCAGCTGTGCCAAACGACAGTGAGTCCCGTCGTGAGAAAGTTCTTCCTTGCATCTCTTTAAGCCTTTAGAGAGGAGAAAGTTTCTGGCACCTTAGGTCCTGTCCTTTGATCATTGCTGCTTGTCACCTGAAGTGAGATGACTCTGGGCTCGGGCTGATGAGACTCCAGCTCAAGGCTCTCCCTGCAGTAGAAATCAAAGCCCCGTGCCCTGCCTTCACTTTGCTTTGCTTTCCCCATTGTGTCTGTTTATACCAAATAATATCAGGTTTCCATTTATTTTCCTTCTAAACAGTTTCCTCTTAAAATGTGTTTACTTAAGCTTTTTTGGCAACCAGACCAAAGAACATGCTAGGCAAGGAATATGGTTTTAAAATGGCAAAAATTGTGAATCAGTACACAATGCCTAAAATTGAGAAAGCATCTGCTATAACACTTTTTTTTACATTAAGTGTAAAAAAATCTATCTTTTGACTAAAGTAACATAATATTCACCTATGTGACACAGGGGACAGAGTAGACTGTCACAGTGGCCCATCAGTAGACTGCAGAATACTCTTTAAATTCAGAATATCCAGTGACTGCTCCGACCGTTATTATTGCTATGTAGGTGTGCTGGAGTCCTATGGTGAGTGTTTAAATCACGGTCTTGTTTACAGTAAAACACGCTTTGTGATTGATCCCTGTCAGTACGCTCCATCTCACTTCCGCACACGCAAAGCCCGCTTGCATGAGTGTCTCAGTTATGCCCTCGAGGCTACCCCCTATGTCCTGAATCTACTCAGAATTTTTATTCTTCATCGTCATTCTTACTTGAGGGAAGAACCAGAGTCACACAGTGCTAGATCGGGACACCCCTGTGGCTTTATGCGCCTGCTTTTCTCTCGCGTGGTATTGAGCAGCAACAGGGTGGCTTCCAGGACTGCTTGAGAAGAAGACAAAAACTTGGGGATGAGGGCTGGGGAAATAGCTCAGCAGTGTCAGCGTGTGAAGTCCTGAGATTGATCGCCAGTACCACGTGCTGCTGGCTCCAGAAACAGGTGTAGGGGTGCACACCTGTAGCCCCAGAGCTGGGGAGGCTGTGACAGGAGAATTACTAGGAGTCCAAACTGTATACTGAGACCCTGTATCCCATACATACATACATACATACATACATTTTGAGATGAGCATATTAAAAGCAAAGGGGAATAATTTGAGGGGAATTAATGTCCATGTGTCTGTTAACATATAAAATTTTTAATTTACTCATTTACTTTATATTTAGATCAGCTTTTGCATGTTTCAAAAATATTATTCTTAATCGTGACATTTCCAGAGAAGAAGAAAACTTGGTCCAACAGAGTTTATGCAAAAAAAAAAAAAAAGAAAAGGTAGTTTAAAACTCCAGCATGGGTTGCAACCTGGTCATTTCTGGCTTACATTCAGCTTGTACCAAGACTCAAGCTGTAAGTCTCAAGAGAACCCTGAAATCCAGTAACATGTTATTTTCAACAATACCCTTCTGAAACTTAATCATCTGAATGAACACCAATTAGGTGACACTAATGAAAATATAATTTCTCATTAAAAGCCACTTTTACAGGAAGGGAAGACAACAATATACAAAAAACAGTTTTGTGAATACAGAAAGATCAACATTAAAAGTGATCCAGGACAGATTTCTATGCAAGGTAAAGAGAACTTGCCTAGTGAACACACTTTCTTGTGAGGCAGTGTGGCCTCTGTCACTAAAAGGCAGGAAAGAAGCAAGAGCACCATCAGGATTGAATGCCGGGGATCTTATATAGGACTGTAGGTAGGGTGTGGTGATTTCCAAGATGGCTTTTCAATATCTGGAATTATAGTACCCAGTGCCTTTAAAAATCTTGGATCAAGGCATGTACTATCTTTGAAAAATCTGGGGTTAAAACACTCAGTATGTTAATCATTAATCTTACATGAAGGAAATGGGATAATGTAGGATTCCAAAGATCATTCTTATTCGGAGTGATAGCACCACAGAGACCCTTCAGATTAATTACCTCTCTGATCTCTTCCAGACAGAGGTGGAGGAAACCCTAAAGAGGATCCAGAGCCATAAAGGAGTTATTGGGACCATGGTGGTAAATGCAGAAGGTAAATACGCTGCAGTCTGCCTTCCTGGAATATAGGAATCAGCCAGGAATTTGTTTATGGCACCAAGGCTTGAAGTAAACATCTTACACTTTCAGATAATGATCATATGTTGTAAATTTTGTGACCACAGTCATACATCAAACATTGTTGGGTATCTGTTATACGTTAAGCACTCTGCTAAAATCCAGGGCTACTTAGATTAGCCAGACTTGTGTGTATCCCTAAGAAACACTATGTAAAGCGTTAATATTTCTCTTATCTTTTCAGAAGTACCAATAAACTATTGCATGTAAGATAGGAAGATAGACTACTGTTGCTGGCCCTTTGGTTTTGTTCTGCCATCATAAGAGGTGCCAAATTTTGGTCTTCATTTTAAGCAAAAACATTCCTTTACCATAACTAGGAAAAAAATCACTTGGAATTCATTCTAATGTTGTATTTGTGGATATAGCATTCAAGGGCTAATGCATTTCCAACTACAAAATCTGAACACATACCCAACCCTTGCTTGCTCTACACAGTCCTCCTTAAGAATCCACCTAGCGCCTCCCTGAGCTCGGCCATGGCAGTGACTTCTTAAAGGTGCCTGCTGGTACCACAGCTAATTTGGCCATCAGTAAAGGCAAGAGATACCAGAAACTTCAGACCATGGCTGCAATAATCCACTACTTCACATAATTCCCAATGCAACTGTGAGCCTGGCTTATTACCAGCTCAGGGCCTGGCAAAATTCATCAGACGCATCCTTAAAGTGCAACGAGAAGCTGAAACTCTGTTTGTGCTCAGAATTTTAATTCCTTACCATGAATGGAAAAGAACATGTTGTACTTTACCAGTGGTTATAATGATTACATGAAATAATAATTGTCAAGTGCGCCCCCTAAAATAGCCAACATGAAATAGAATTGTAAGTAAATTGTGAGAATGTGGACATTTGAACTAATTCTCACACATAAAACATTTGATTTTTATATAATTACTCAAAAGCAAAATGCATATAATGAGTATGACAGTAATTCACTCAGCTTGACTACTCAGAAGGGATAGAGGGCTGAGGGCCATCCTTACAGGTAAGTCAAGAGCCATGCCACACAGCCCCAGGAAGTGGTCCAGTCCCCCTGAGTGCATCTGGTCACACTGAGTTTTTCCAAGTGTCTGCATGCCCTCTGCCCCGTGCCTTCACGTAGGCTCTCTGCATGCTTCCACAGAGTCACCTCCCTCGGTTGGCGTGGGCTGTGGTGCTTTGTTTATTTCAGCGAAGTCCCTCACACTTGGTGGCTTAAAACAGAAATTCATTCTCTTAGTCTGGAGCACAGTAGTAGTACTAAAGATATCACTGAGTTGTGGTCCTTTTCTACCAGAAAAGCTTTCCTAGCCCCTCCCCAGCTTCTGGTGGTTGCAGCCTGTCTTTGGTGTCCTTTGTCTCAGGGACACTGCACCCCACACCTTGTGCTTCCTCGGTCACATGGAATTCTTTCCTCTGTCCCCAGTTGTGAGATTAGCGCACACTCTATCCTGCATGGCTTCATGTTAGCTAATGGTGTCTTCAAAGACTCTCCAAATCAGGTAACCATGTTTAGGCTGGACTTGAATGGGGTGGAAGGGGGACCTGGTAGCACCTTGTTCTACTACAGCAGCCAGGCCAGCTCATCTCATGCACATCCCTGTAGCACAGAACCCTAGCAGTCCGCTTCTAATGTCTCCAGAGAATCCACATCCTTGCTCTGTAAACCTACTTCTAGGAGTTCATACTAAGAAGATAGGAGAAAAAGACAGAAGCGAACTCGCTAAGGCACCATATGCACTAATGATGCATAAATAGGCAAATAAGGAAATAAATCCATGTCCTAGAGTGGGAGAAGTTTAGAATCCATCATGCCATATTTACTTGATGAGCATAATGCTGGGTAAAATGGTGAAGAATATTTGAAGAATGCTGGGCCATGACTCACCCCAGCAGGTTCTCACTAATGCCACAGCCAGGTGCACACGTACATCTAAGCAGGAGAGAAGTAAGGGTGTGTTGTAGTGGGGAATCTAGCGGGTAGCAGAACTGAGGGTGATTCTTACTCTGTTTTTCTGAGGCTTCTCAAGAACTTCTCTCATCGCAAGGCAACAAAATGTTTTCAATATCCATTCATTTTAATGAATTTCTCCCAGACAAGGTTGTGCCCAGATTCAGGGCGTTTTTTGAGGCTTAGGGGTACTCATTCTTTCCTTGAAAGTTAAATCAACTTTTTCCCTGAAAACATAAAAGAGGGATTTGTTTTTATGGCTAGATCATTAATGGCAGAGGGTAGGAGAAGGGTGTTTATTAATAGCATGTAGTGTGAGTTGTGCGACTAGAATGTAGCATTCTCAGTGCTCAATTTCAGCACCCTACTCAATTTTAGGCGAAAGTGTCATTCCTTATAGTATAGCTCTCTGGCTTTCAACAAAATCTCATGAATTTGATACAGAGAATAATTAACTGACATGGTATTTGCGTCTTCCTATTCTCTCCTCATGATTTTGATCTACTAATTATAGGCAAATTACTTTAATATATCTCAAATTATATTTTTGGTTAAGGGGGCCTAGTATATCTATTCAGCTCACAGCTCCCCACTGTGCCATCGTTGATATTCACCTTTTGGTCTCATTGTCATAGAAACACAGATTACCTGCTTATGATCATAAAGTGAACATCAATCTAGCAATGCTGACCAGCATAGGTGTTGATTAACATAGCTTACTTACTAACACTGGCTTCTGTAGTGGTTGATACAGTGTGTCAACTTGGCTGGATGACTCAGCGGTCCGGTTCCCTGTTGGTGTGTTGGTGGGAGCCCCGCCCTGGGGTACAATTGGTTCCTCCCTGGAGCATGAGCAGGGCCTGCCTAGGATATGATTGGCTTCTCCCTAGAGCGGGATCAAGGGCCCATCCTGGGGTGTGATTGGTTCCACCTTAGGGCACAATGAGCCCACGTCAGAATGACTGCACAGAAAGACTTTTTAAAGGGCTGAGGAAGAAGTCAAGACTTCACTTCGTTGGAGAAGCTTCTGTCTTCACATTCAGCCTGGACTTCATCATCTGGCTTGCAGAGCAGACTCCTCAGCCTCCAGTCTTCCATTGCAGACCCATCAGCCAACAGAGACTTACACAGAGTGCTGCAGTGAAGTCCAGACCTCAGGATTGAATTCTTCAGTCCAGAGCGTGCAATTGCCCTCTGCATGCTTTCTCATCTGACTCTGTGGCTGAGTATTATAAGCCAGTCTTATAATTCCTTATAGATTGTATATTTTGTGTTAATATTCATTCCTTATATTATATTTATTCTGTTCCTCTAAGTAAAACCCTGACCAATACAGCTTCCTATTTGTAAAACTACTCAGAGTTTATAATGCTACAACATGATCATTCCATTATGAATATAAATATCTCCCACATGATCATATCTGTCATATATTCCTAATATGTAACTCAAATTCCTGTAGGCTCTTAATTTTAAGCATTCTTGTCACTTCTAACAATCCACCATTTGAATTTTAATAGCTTTTATCAGCCAATTCCTTTTGTTTTGAAATACATTCTAACAAGCAAAGTGCAAATGCACAGTTGAAGATGATAAATTGAGGTAACACATACCAGCTTACTGGAATCATATGCTTATATTTTAAAACAGTGGCATAAATTTGGCAATATCAAACCTTAAAGTGTGCCTATTCATTGTTCTAGAAGGTCCATTTTAAGAATTATTCTATACCTATTTACAAATGTGACATGCCATGCCTCAGGTCAGATTGTTTAGCCTGGTTTATAAAAACCAAAGAATGGGAGCAACTTAAATGCCTATGGAGAGGACATATTGGTCAGTACACTATGAAACGGCCACCCAGCAGAAGATGAACAGGAATGAATCATCTACCTCTGCATAAATGGAATCAAGCAATTTCTTGAACTGAAGAAAGTGAAGGTACAGAATGATGATACCACAAGAGTAAACGTTATAAACACAAATACATACACTTGAATTGACCTACAATATGCCTGGAGAAATACCAAGGATACTCTGTGCTAAAATTAGTCTTTATTAACTTATTCTTTAATTATCTTGAGGTACCCAGCAAAAGCTCACTAAGTAGCTCTTGTTTGCTTCCAAGCCCCTACAATATATATGAAAAATGACCACATGTTTCCATAATGCACCTTGCTATTCAGAAAGGCTGTTTCATTCAATGAAGTGAATCCTAGCTAAATAGCCCTGAATCTCTGATTCATAATCTTGTCATCTACACTTGAAACAGTTTATTCGCATTGTATTTCTTTTGTTGATGCTAAGCAATGCAGGCTTCCCAGGTTGTCATGATTTAGGATGCAAAATAAAAGTATTCATCAAAAATGTGACCCTCAAAGGTTGAGCGCGAGCCACATGTCTGTTTCTTGTTTGTTAAAGATTTGCTCTGTGACCTTCCATCAGATGTGAAAGACAACTTGGTCCCTTTCAGGGGAGGCGTGGGCAACAAGTAATAACATGGAAATTAACCGCTGTACGTATGCCCTTATCTACTGATGAGGCTTCCATGTATGTACTGTACTTACATTCATTAGCAAAACCTATCCTGAGACAGTAATTATCTTAAAAAGAAACTTGTTGTTTTAGGGGGTAAAAAATGGATTCTCTCCAACACTCTCGGGAAAATTTTCATTGTAGTCTTCTACTCTGGCAAGTGCCCTTCTTATGATCATTTCTGGAACTGCCCTTCTGAAGGAAAATAGAGAACAGGTGAGATTCTCTCATAGATTGGCCTTAATTCAGGTACCTAAGGAATGTGGCAATAATCCTAATTACATGCTGTGTGTCCCTCTCATGTAAAGGCACTTTTGCAAATAAAACTCCTGGAATTCCTATTGGGCTGCTCTCAAAACACCATGAACCTGGGCAGGCACAGGTTTGATCCCTGGTATGCAGTGCTGGCCCCACCCCCAGGACACACTGACAGAGCAATTGTGACTGGGCGTGGTATAATCCCAGCACTTGAGAGGCTGAAAATAGGAGAATCACTATGAGTCCTATTTGTGAAGTGAGGCCCTGTAGACCCTGTACTACATACACACACACTCACACACACACACACACACAAAAAAAAAAAAAAAAAAAAAAAAAAAAAAAACACCACACTATGAAGACTCTTCTTGTTTAGGTGTGATATGGTTTATATAACTGTCTATCATGGCACCAGTTACATAATAGGTGTAAAGCCCTGGCTGACCTGAATTAGCTGGACTGAATTGGGCAGAATTAAATTATACTTGCATATTTGTCTAGCTTGAATCTTCCAGCTAAATTAATAGATTCTGTTGTTCTACTCTACGAGTAGAACAATAGAGCAATCAAGTAGCCAAGCTTAATGATGTTAAAGATCAAAACAGCGCAAACCAGTGAATTCAGAGTAGAACTACATAATCTTCGTTATCTTGTTTTTCCAACATAAAATATAAGGCTTGCAAAGTACTGTATGAGGCATTACAAGGAAACTTTGAAAAGTCTCTTGATGACTGCAATGTGGGCAACAATTGCCCTTTACATTTCAGTTTCCGGAAGGAAGACACACCATCCCTCACACAGGCACCTCTAAGCAGACCTGCTGTAGATAGGACACTGGAGGAGTGCACTTTATATAAGAATGTTCCCACTTAGGGCTAAAACAATCAATGAACAGCTTTCAAATGTTGTATGCACAAAATATTGATCACACCATTACCTATAAAAATGTGAAGACTAATTGCCCAAACACTAAGAGATTGACTGTGTATTGTGATTTTCCCATGAAATATATAAGTATGCAAAAGTGAAAAGTAACGGATAGAACATCAAGAAGAACAGCTGGATGCTTCAACCTAAGTGAAGAAAAAAAGCAGCAGTCAATTTCATAAGTAGTGCCTACAATATGTATGAAAAATGCCCATGTGTTTCCATAATGCAACTTACTATTCAGAAAGGCTAGTAGATTTATATTTAAAAATCTATATAGAGATGAAACATTGTGAGGCTATAAACTAAAATTGCTACCAGTAACATCTGTTTATACTTTTTTGTCTTCTTTGCAGTTAGCAGTATTTTGTGGTGTTTTTATAACGCTCAGCCTATTTTTATAATCAAAAAAATGTTAACACCAGATCAAATTTCATAACAGGCATACCTATCCGAACCACCCTGGACAACTCGACCACGGTTCAGTATGCAGGCCTCCTGCACCAGCTCACAATAAAGGCCAAGAGCACAATCCGTGATATTGATCCACAGAACGACTTAACTTTCCTTAGGATCAGGTCAAAGAAACACGAAATCATGGTGGCTCCAGGTAACTTGGCATTTCAGTTTATATTTAAAGTATCTTTCCATTTTACTGGTTAAAACTTTTATTTCAAAAGGCAGGGAGTATGGATTTTTAGTATAATAGATAAAGTATAATTTTCTTGGTTTATAAGATGCAGCTGTGTGTGGCCCAGCGAGATAGCTCAGTGAACTAAGCATCTGCTCAGGCAAGTTCAGGGTCCTGGGTTCGATCCCTGGCACCACATGCCATGCTGTCCTTGCCTCCAGGCACCCTGAACCAGCCACCAAAAATGAGTGTAGTGGTACATGCCTGTAATCTTAGTGCTGGGGAGGCTGAAAATAGGAGGATCACTGCCAATCCAAGCTGCATAGTGAGACCTTGTACCAAATACATAAAAAAAGATGATGCAGATGTTTGAATCTGAGGGCTCCAACTTGAAAATCTTACGAAATTAATGATCAGTTTGACTTCTGACTAAACTGAATCTGCCCATTGTGCATTTGCTGTTAACAGAAATATAGAGTATTTTCAGTGAATCAGGCACACAGATTATAGGGTGTGACAGACACATGCCCTATCCAGAGAATATAGTGGGGAGCCCACAGGCTACCTCTGTGGATAAAGCACAGCCAGCCTGGCTGACAGAGCATATCCTTCCATTCCAAGTTGCTGAATGACTGTGTCACGCTCCTAACTCTGGCCTAAAACAAGCTTCTCTGTAACACATGGATCCCATTAGGATTGCCGCTCTGTGGGTTCTCTTTTGTCTGTTAATGATTTCTTTTGACGTGCAAATATGTTTTAATAAGTGAGATCCCTGTTGCTGATTCTTGGCAGCATTTTCTGTACCATCTGGGTTTCATTCATGAACTTTCTGCCTTCACCTATGTCTTTAAGATTTCTACCTATTTTCTCTTCTAATGAATTTAGTGTGTCTGTTTTAATATTTAGAACTTTGATGTGTCTTGACTTTAGTTTGGTGGATAGTGATAGATATGGGTCTAGTTTTAGTGCTTAGCATATGGAAATCCAGCTTTACTGGCACTATTTATTAAAGAAGTTGTCTTTTTCTCAGTGGTTCCTTTGTCAAAGAGAAGGTGGCTGAGTGTGTCTGGAGTTGCATCTGCATTTTCTATTCTATTCCACTGGTCCTCAGGTCTAGTTCTTTTGCCAGTACCATGCTGTTTTATCATAGTAGCTGTGTAATATAACTGCAAGTCAGGGTTTGCGATGCCCCCTGACTTGCCTTTGTTGCCTAGAATTGCTTTTGCTATTCTAGGTCTCTTTTGGTTCTAAATGAATTTTAGGAATTTTTCTCTAGTTCCCTGAGATATGAAATCTGTATAACAGATTTGGAATATGGCCATAGGGATATCTTTCCACTTTCAGATATCCTCTTTGATCTAGTTTTTTAGAGTACCATCGTTTTCTATTTATAGATCCTTTACTTCCTTTCTTAGAGTGACTCCTAAGTATGTCATTTCTTGTGTGTTGTCACGAAGAATGTGGTTTCCCTGATTTCTCTCTCAGTGAGTTCATTGCTGGTGTATAGGAATGCTATTGAATTTTGAGTGTTAACTTGTATCCAGCTATACTACTGAATATAATTACTAAATCTACAAATTTTTTGCTGGAGTTTTTGGAGTCTTCTAGGTAGAGTATCATATCATCAGCAAGTAATAATTTAACTTTTTCCTCTCCTACTCTTAATGCTTTTATTTCTTCTCTTGTCTAATTGCTCTGACTGTTGTTTCCAGGACTATATTAAATAGCAAAGGTGATAGTGGACATCCTTGCCTTATTCTTGATTTTAAGAGTTCAAATGTTCAGTTTTTGATCATTTGGTATGATGTTTGTTGTTGGTTTGTCATAGACAGCTTTTATCAGATTGAAATAAAGACCTTCCGTGCCAATCTTCTCTAGG
>PVJA010017432.1:0-41569 GCA_004027025.1 Myocastor coypus | reverse complement strand
TGCATGGAACGCAGAGCTAGATTGGTGAGATGAGCTTTAGGAGGCTTAGATTCAATAGCCTCCAACATCACAAGCTTCACTGGTGGCACACTGCAATTGCAAAACCTTTGACTGTGTATGTATCTGCTTCCTCTTAGTCCAAAGAGAAGTATATTCTTTCCTGTTTTTTTTTTCTTTCTTTCTTTTTTCTATGCAACATTAATAGGGAGGTGGGTCATGCCCACACACTGCACTCTGTAGAATGATTGTGAGGACAATATGCAATATGTCAACTTTCAAAGAAAAAAAGGGGGAAAAGAAAAGAAAAAAAGTAATGTGGATTTAGAAAGGTTAATGTTTAATTGTTTGATCAATCTTATATACCTATATGTATTAATCTAAACTGATCTGATGATGAAAATATGTAATATAACCATTGTTAAATTTGAACAATAAAAAAATTGAAAAAAAAAAAAAAAGATAAGTATGCAGGATTGATCATCACTGTGGAGAAGCCAGGAAGAGTCATTAATCCAACTGCTACGGAATGGCTGCCAGATAAACACCTGTCCCATGTCCATGCCCACTTGCTACATGACTTGCTTCCCCATTCAGTCCTGGCTTTAATGAATTTTACCTGAGCAACAGTGTTTGTAATCTCCTTGGTTAACCATAATTTTGTCCCACCTCATGCCCACCTAAGTTAGTTCCCATGTTCTCCACCACAGACCCACCTCACTGCAAGGTTTCACTTTATAAAAGTCCCTGGAAAAGACAGCTTCTGGGGGACAATCCACTCATGTCCCCCTTCTGTCCCTCTCGCAGACATAAGCTTTCTTTCCCCCAGTAAATATTCTGTTCTTAACCTTTGTTTGTTCCTAAAATTCATTCTTTGGTTTTAGAGAACATGAGCTCTTTCCCAGGTGACTTTCAGTTTGAGTTTCATTCCCCTCGATCATTATGACTCAAATTTTATGACCTGCTCAGAACACTTTGGCTCCAACAGCTGGAGCTGTTCGCACACTGCTGGGAGCAGTCTTTGGTTCTTTTTGAAATCTGACTATAAATCCATCTCCTCTGAGAAACACACGCTCTAACCAATCACCTTTAGCCATGAATTCTATGAAGTTCAATGAACAAATTAATGGTGAGAGTTGCTTATAAATGTGTTGTTACTTCTCTGCCTAACTTTTCTGCATAAGGTCTGACTCAGGGTATTGGTACCCCTGCCTGGCTTCACCTACACAGAATGGTAATGGGGCACCAGAAACAGAGATATGGAGGCACAAGGTGTGTGTGTGGGTGGGAGTTCCAGCATAGGAGAAATCTCAGAGAGAAATAGAGATTCTGGATAGCTGGACACAGAGACACAGCTCAGATATTGGAAGTGGATTCTGGAACCTCAAGCAATTTGTTTTGATTGCAAATGAGGATTGAACTTTGGACTTTCTAGACAAGCTCTCTGCCCCAGAAATACAGGCCCAGTGTATGTGGAGCCTCAAACACAGGAAGAGCACAGTCAAACAAATAGGGGCTTTCCATCATAGAGGAGCCTGGCGGGTGGGAGGTACTGAGCTAGAAAAGAAGGCTAGGGCACATGGCTTCCCCTGACGTGGGCAGGAGGAGCTGGACAAACCACAGGGTGTGGGTGGGAGGAGGGAGGAAAGGGCCCCTCTCAACAAGACAGAGGTTTGGGTCCCAACCAAGAGGGTGTAGCTGTCAGCTTCATTTTAGGCTGGGGATTGGTGAGGTGCCTGCCCACCAATCGCCTCCACTGAATGTGCATCCAGTCAGAGTCACTTTTCAAATCCTCACCCAGCTCTGGCCCAGGAGGAGCGATTCAAGCGAGAGGCTCTGGCGGGAACAGGCAGGAGCCTGAGCACTGCTGCAGACTCAGCCCCAGAGCTCATGAAATCTGATACGCAGCGAGGGAACCTGAAGGAAGGAGTCACAGCCAAACAAACACACCCTTGGCTGGGAGCCCTGAGCCTGAGGCCAGAGAGAGGCTGCAGGCCCTGCAGGGGGAGAGGCCAGCTGTTCTGCTCCCTTCTCTCTAGGGTCAGGATTCCAGGCAAGGACACTCTTTCTGCTCAGAGAAAAGTCAATTACTCCACCCACAATTTTGAGTGCTTCTTTTATGAACCGTTGGTCAGCGAAGCCTAATTTATGTTACTTATTGGAAAGGATGTTGTTTCGTGTCTTCTACAGGTCAAATGCTCTGCTGAACCCACAGGATTTGCTATCGCTTCCCCACCACCCTTTAACCAATACAGAGCGCAGCGAGGGCTTTGCGCTGTGGATAATCAACAGCAGTGACCTAAAGTAAGGTGCCTTTAGCTCCAGTGTTGCATAGGTTGTAGAACCCAGAGAAGAGCAAACTGGTACATGTCTAGTCAGAGGCTGAGCAGCACTGTTCCCACCTACTGTGTGACCTAGGACAACTCACTCAGCCTCTCTCAGCTTTAAATGACTTGTCTATAAAGTAGGAGGATGGTATTCATCCCAATTAACTGTTATTAAGATTAAGTGAGATCATCTATTTGTTACATCTTCTTCCTGTGGGAATGAAAGCATTTCACCCAGTGGGACAGAGGGAGGGGGGGGAGGGAGGAAGCGAGGGAGGGAGGGAGAGAGGGAGGGAGGGAGGGAGGGAGGGAAGGAGGGAGGGAGATGGAAATAGAAGCTGGGTATTATGATAGTGCCTGGCACATAGTGATCAGCTCAGAGATGAATATAAGTACTTAATGTTTAAACATCGATATTTCTCCAAACAATCCTGACAAAATGGTCTTCAAAAGACTTTGGCATAATACTCCATACAAACTAATATTTTAATTGATAGACTTCTAGCTCCAGCCTTCTTTCTTCCTTCCTTCCTTTCTTTCTTTCTTTCTTTTTCTTTCTTTCTTTCTTTCTTTCTTTCTTTCTTTCTCCTTTTTTGTCTGTTTGAGACAAGGTTTTGTTATGCAGCTCAGGCTGGTCTTGAACTCACCATGATCCTCCTGCCTCAGCCTACCAAGTACTGGGAATACAGATGTGCATCACCATACCTAGCTTCTATCTCCATCATAAGTCTCTACTCAGCTCATTTACAAGAATCACTGGTATCATATTTCACTCTGATATTCCACCTAAGACCTTCCCCCCAATCTCTCAGGTCCTTCTCTCCCCTTCTCCCTCCCATTGGGTGAAATACTTTCACTCCCACATGAAGATGTAACAAACTGGAAAGAGCATTTGTCCAGCATGCCAAAAGGTTGAAAAAGCTAATAACTTTTAGAATATTTTTTCTAGAAATCCAGTCTCAATTCCGGAAATAAATCACATTAATTTTATTGCTTTGCAGGCAGAGTAAGATGCTTGAATCCTGACCTTCGAAGTTTTTTCACAGATATTTTCAAAGTTTTGTAAATTGAAATTTCACATGTGATTAAACAAAATAAGGTAACATTTTTTATTATTTGAAAGAAAATATGTATGTGAATAATTATGAAACTCAAAATTATGAGGAATTAAAAACTTAGACACAGTTGGTCTGGCTATTATGAGTTGATAAATGTTGCATTGTTTTGACCATAGGAAATTTCCATCAGTAATAAAATACTTCTAGGCTCGTCATATCATAAAGATCTAGTTCAACATACATTGATTTGTTTATTATTTACTGAGCAATTTCCAAATGGCAGGAGCTGAGCTTAGTAGTGATGAGATAAACACACGTGACTACGTACCCGTTGTCTCATGGTCTGGTGGGAGGTTCAGAAAAATAAAGTCGGTGGTAGAATGATGTAAGAGGGAAATGGGGGGGTGGTATGAGATGCTGTCAGAGGCCCGTGGGAGAACACCTGGCCGAGGCTAAGGGGCCAAGATGTTTCCAAGACCAAACAAATGGCTAAGGAGAAACTTAAGGTATTTGCAAGAACGAAATCTGTAGGTGGAGGAAAGAACACTGCACACAGAGACAAACCCAAGCAGGCAGACACAGGGTCCAGGGCCTCTGTGGAATCAGGAGACGCCAAATAGTTTTGTTTGGTTTGGTTTGTTGTTGTTGTTCTTTGGTTGGGTTTTCTTTCATTTCATTTTGTTTTTCATAAAAGATCTCATTACTCAGGTCAGACTCATAGTGATCCTCCTATTTTCAGCTTCTCCAGAACTGGGATTACAGGCATGCACCACAAGGGCCGGATTCGGTTGCCCGCTCAGTGTGCTCAAGGGCAGGCGCTTGCTCCACTGAGCTATCTTGCTGGCCCACCAAAGCATTGCAATATGACCTGAGCACTCATATAAGTAAGGCATGGCAGGAAGGAGTGAAACTAGGGAAAAAAGCAGAAATCTGGCAGGTCACTTATCTGAACACAAAAAAAGTCAGTGGAAGGATTTGGACAAAGGAGCAGCATGATCAGATTAGTAAACTTCAAATCACAAAAGAAAGAATGGGAAAAGAGAAGACAAATTTAACAAATTGTTGCCCTAACAGACAATAACGATAGGGGTGGAGGAAAGGCAGAGAAATGAAGAGAACTTACAGAAAAAATCAAATGAGCCATAACTTGCCTTGGATAACAGAATAAAGAGAAAAGAAAGAAACCAAGAATGGGCTTTAGTTTTTTGCTCTGAAAACTGGCGGTGCCACCATTGGACCTACACATTGTGCTGTCCTTTCTGCCAGGAATGCTCTCCCCCACATACCTCTGAGCCTCACTCACTCAGTTCATGCAGGCTCCTACTCAAAGCCTGGCATGGTGGCACACAGCTGTAATCCCAGAACATCTAGAAGGCAGAGTAGGAGGATCCCCAGTCCAGCCCTGCACAGGCAGTTGAGCAACACAACTCCTTATCTAAAAATGAGCACTAGGGGGCGGGCCAAATAGCTCAGCAGACTAAACCACGTTCTTAGACAAATGCAGGGGCTGGGGTTGATCCCCAGTGCAATGAGACTGCAACTAAAACTGGGCATGGTAGAGCATGCCTGTAATCCCAGAGTTTAAGAAGCTGAAAACAGGAGGTTCAAGATGAGTCCAATCTTTGTAGTGAGACCCTGTAGTCCCTGAATTAAAATACATAAAATAACAATGAAACATACTTTTGAACATTTGAAATAGCAGGAGATGTAGCTCAGTTGTTAAGATCCAGTACAAAGAAATAAGTTCTATTTCAGTACTTCTTTACTGGAGATCTTCAATCCTACCACATAAATTCTAATCAGTATACAAACTCTACCTCTATTATTTTGTAATCTTTTACCTCTTATTTCGTCAGTGCATTTATCACCACCACCTGATGTTTTCCACATCTGCTTGTTTAGTTGTCCCTCATCCCCATGGAAATGCAAGCTCCATGACAGCAACAGCTTTCCCTGTTTTGCTCACAACCTCACCCTGGTTTTAATCAGCTCCACACGGACCTGGAATCTTCATCAGTGTATAGAGTGGATTAAATTTCATTTTTCTCAGTCAATATCTTTCACTCTTTTTTAGGACCCACGCTTAAAGAAAGCATTTGAGTGATAGTTGTAAGAACCAAATTCTCTGCAACTGTACCATGAGCAGTGTGTGTCGTGTCTGCTTACTGGACACTGTAAGACCATTCCAAGAGCTCACGGGGGAGCCGCTGAGCCCACGTGAGTCCAGGCACAGTGCAGTGCAAGGCAGCGTGACAGAAAAGCTGTCCTCCCATGCCTGGCCCTCAGAAGGACTGATTAGCTGGTTGCTCCTCCTTAAAGGTCTGTGAAGCATGCTTTCCCTGAAACTCTTGCATAAAATCAGTCCAGACTTTTCTTGCAGCCAAAAGCTCATCTACCTCACAAGGCTCCAAGTGAGGTGCCCATGTGCCTGTAGAGTCAGGCCCTCAGGCATGTCCCCTGTTGCTCCCTCCAAAAACAGGATGGGGAAGAGATCAGCTGATGAGAGCTCTCATGACTCACACAAACAAAGCCCAGGAGGGAAAGAGGTTTTCAGTAAAATGAATGAGTAAGGTTTTATTTGCCACACAATCCCCAGAGCCAAAACTTGGTGAAAGAATGAGTATAAATTAAACAGACACAGCCCCAGCAGTTCAGAGCGATCCACAAACTGATCCGTAGAATTCAATGTTTTTACAGAAAGGATACCATCCTAATGTTTCTTAACAGAAAGAATGCCCAGGCTTGCGAGGGTCGGCAACATGTGAGAACTCACTCAGAAATGGGATGGGGACCTATGATTCAACAAAAATTACTCAACATTGTAATTGCTTTCATTTATTTTTAGTCATGGTAAGTCATTTACTTGGAAACTTCAAAGAACACTGAGGAAAGCAAAACCGTGTCTGCAAAGAGTCATGGATTTTCAAAAGGATGAAAAAAATACTCATTTATGTTCATTTTGTCTCCATAGATGAGGAAACTGAAAATTCAACTACACACTCTAGAAGAGCACAGAACAAACCTGTACTAGCCCCTAGAATGTGAGCAGTGCTAACACTGCACAGCGCACAGTAGGTTTCTTAGAAGCAGCTCCGGAATGAAAGAATGAATGAAGGAAAACCCAAGCAGAGGCATGTGCTCCTCAGCCAGCAGCCCACACAGCGCATTCTGGCGGTTGGCTGAAGCATCCTAACCCCAAGCCCAGAGACCCTCCCACCCTCAACTGGTGGTTCATTAAGAGCGTGGAGCCTGGAGCCAGACTGCCTGGGCTGCTATGCAGCCCCACCACTTAATGAGCTCTGGGACTGTGGGTGGGTTTCATAACAACTTTGAACCTCAATTTCCTCTTCTATAAAATGAAGATAATCACAGTCCAGCTCCCAGGGAGCAGGCAAGGGAATACAGTAAAGAAACACTCCTAAAAAATGCAGAAGGTGTCCAGCTCACATGCTGTCCAGGCACTGCCTCTGTTACATAATGATCCGTGGGAGGCTGGGGCCAAACCTTTGTCCCTAATGGCTGAGCATCCTGTCTTTCCATATTCTTGGTCAGCTCTTTGAAAACTAACTTGAAGTAAAATCTTAAAGTATTACATATAAATGATACCTTTCATTTCTTAACGGTATTTCCATTTAAAGTAAACCCAAAGGGTACCAAAACTTTAAAAGAAACTAAGACCGACAAGACAATGCTTGAAGGATAACCTGTGTTACTCATGACTTTATTCCGTACCTGGCAGAGGACAGGTGAGCTGGCCTGGTGGTCGGGAGCACAAATATTAGACCTTAACCAGCTAAGTTTTAATAATAATTCCTCTGGTTTTCTATTGTATGACCTAGAGCGTCTGTTTGCCCTCTCTGTGTTTATGCTGCTTAAATTGTAAAATAAGTTAATAACCACTCACCATGTAGGGTTGTAGGGAGGCTTAAATAATCCTCAGCATTTTACTGGAAATACATGTGTTCCAGTAAACAGATATCCATGGGAGTTTGTGTGAGTTTCCATGTGTTCAACTATATGATATTAGTGTAGTCTTTGCTACTGGCTGTCAGGGCAGAACATACAGCAACTGGCACCAGAGCCATGTGTCACCCATAGCCCAAAGGGATGCACAAGTAACATATAAAGCCAGTACTAATTACTAGAACAGCATCCCTTGAAAACCAGTCTGGATTATGGATCTTGGGTCACATAACAAAGGGGTGGACAATTTTCTGGCCAGATATTATGAAGGGACCCCCCAGGGCCCAGATTACCATCATTGGTGGAGACACACTCCTGTGAACCAACTCACTGACAAAAGTCTGAGCAGGGCCAGCACTATAGCAAGAGTCAGCCATGCAGTAACTGGCAGACACCAAGGGACAAATAGGAAGCTCGCTACCCTTTGAAATTTCCCTGGACCCTCTCCAACCAACGTTCTGGCAGAAGCCAAGTTAAGTCCAACCCAGGGCAGCCTTGGGACTTGCACATCTATTGATGGACCCTGGATGTCCCACCATAGTAAGTCAAGATAAAGTCTTTTCCAGGCAAATTTAGAACCCACACTTTGTTCAGATACTTAATAGTGACTGTATATAAATGTCCCTTAATGAACAGAGCTTAAAATCAATAAACTGGTGGATTTTATAGAGCTAAAGTAATGTTGTGAATAAGAATTTAGAGGTTAAAGCCAAGGCCTGCCAGAGTTCAAATCTCAACTACGCCACTTATTTACCTTGGAGGAGATATTGAATCTTTCCGTGTCTCAGTTGCCATATCACTAAAGTGTAACAATTATGTTTACCACACAGGGCTTCCATGACATCAGATGATTTAGTATGTGTAAGACACTTAGCAAATTCCCCAGAAAATAGTAAACACCAGACCCAGGCTCTATGATTGGGAGACCATTTAAACTGTGTATTAAATCTAAGGAAGAGAAAGAAAACCAAGAAGTCTCATACTAAGCAGAACAGATGACTGCATGTATTTGTGCATGCTGGTGTTTTGGCTGGAAAAATGAGTTACTCTCACTTATTTTATTCTGAACAAACATTCCTGCATTGCCCTTGGCAAAAGTCACTTAGAGACTGCCCAGAGCAAAGGCTTTTTCGACCCCTCCCCTCCACCTGCATAATACTAAAGCCACTGAACCAATCTGATTTATTTATTTATTTACTTACTTACTTACTTACTTTTGCCTTTTTGAGACAGGGTCTCACTTTGAAGTTCAGGCTGGCCTTGAGCTCACTTTTTTGTAGCCCAGGTTAGTCTCGAACTTGCACTGACCCTCCTGCCTTAGCCTCTCAAGTGCAGCGATTATAGGCATGCACCACCACACTCGGCTAACCAATCCCATTTAAAGTTTCCAAAACAATCATTTCTGATTGCGCTGGCCTGGAAATTTTTATTAGATTGGATTGCAGTTTCAAAAGATCATGAGTAAAAATACCAGGAGCTTACCTACATCATGTCTTTGGAAATATAAATGGATACCTACAAGAATGAGCCAGCTATTGTCCCAGCTATTAGTGCCCAGCATCCACGTACTTTAAATACTCATTATTCCTTGTGAGATCAGACATGTGACTTGTGAGATGAGGTGTAATAAAGCTTTCTTCATCGCTTTTCTTTGCACATATCCTATCTTTATATTTGCAGTAAGTTTCTTATAGACAGAATATACTAGGATCAGACTTGTAAGCCATTATGTTAATATTTGTTATTTTTATAAATTCAAAACAAATATCAGATTCGACCCAGAGCCCAGGCCTGGCATGTGACTGGGACCATACAGGGTGCACTGGATCCCCACTCAACCCAGAGCTCAGACCCAGCATGTGAGTGAGACCAAGCAGGGCCTGTTGGAAACACATTCAATCCAACATCCAGGTCCAGCATGTGAGTGGAACTTCATGCATCAGACATGCTCAGTGTAGAACCCTGTGGCAGAGCTCCCTACACAGAAGTAAGAGGCAAGACCCACCCAGATGACCCAGGAGCAGAACATCTTGCCAGAAAGGCACAGCAGGCTCACTTTCAAGGGCTTCAGCAGTAAGAAGTGGGGCTCAAGCAGCCAGACCCAGGCCACACCCACCTGGAAGCCTTTGAACGTGGTAGATCTGGACCTGGTGCTAAGGTAAGAACTCTACCAGAGCTCTACACCAAAGGTCAGAAGGCAGGGCTATACAAAATGACAAAACAAGGAGCAAACAGGAGACAATAGCATAAAAAAATTGGAAATCACACACCTGAAATCTCTGAAATAATAGCGTCTGAAGTAAAGAAACAACAGCAGAAATACCAGTATAGAGGAAATCAGATCAGAAATAATTTCTGAAACAAAAAAATAAATGACAACTATAATGAAAGGAGTACTAAATGCTTCTAAAGAAAACACTGATAAAAAAAGCTGCTAGAGAAAAGAAACAGATCACATTGAAAAGAAAACCCATTAGAATAATGGCAGATTTCTCTTTACAAAACATCAAGTCAAGAAGAGCATGGGTCAAAGTACTTCAAGTCTTGTATGAAAAGAAATTCCAATGCAGACTGATATATCCTACAAAACTCTCTTTCAAATTTAATGGAGAAGTGAAATACTTCCATGACAAAGAATAACTAAAGAATTTCATGACAAAAACAACCCTACATAGACTACTAAAAGATATTCTAGAGAGGGATCAAGATGACCACAACTCCATGAATGAGAATGGAAAGAACTCACCAAATGGGGTAAACAATTAAACACAAGAGAAAAAGAGGTATACAACAGCAGTCTTTTAATTATTCTTTTGTATATAACAGCAAAATATTTCCATCAGCATATTCTACAAATGGACTTCTCCTGCACCCCATGGGTCATGATTCTTTCTGGTTCTACAGGGTGGATATCAAGGAAATACCAGTAGTTCAGTTCCACAAGTGATACCTGGCCATTAATAAGCATCAAACACACTGTCCATGTCCATGACATACAAGAATGTTGTGCAATATACTATCACCAAACTGTTAAAAGTTCTGGTCATATATTTGCCATTCTAATCTTTATGTTATGTTTTATTCTTAGTAATTCTTTACTATCATAAAAACTTCCTCTGAGTTGATATTTTTGTATATATTAACCTATTCAAATACTATGTGAGTACTCTGAATTGATCACAGATTCACACATATGATACACAATACTCTGGCCTCTTAGTTGGACTCACAATTTAATTTTAGTTTTAGAATATTTTTTTGAAATATTTAATTTAATTTTAATTAATCAATATTTGATTCATTTTCTGAATGTTGTTTAATTTTAATTTTTGTTTTATGATTTAGACTATCTTTGACTTATCATCTACTTATAAGACATGGTATGACATTTTTTCCTGGTAAATAATAAAATAAAATGTCAAACTGCTAAAAAAAAATAAAATAAAATAAAGCAATACAGAAATCCTCAAAAAATATTAGCAATTGTATGTGTTTGAATTTAATGTACTAGTTCATTTAGAGGAACCACCGCAGCCACCACCAGCCTACCATCCCAGAGTCATGAGAGGACCAGCCTCACATCTCCTCCTTTCACCACTGCTCGTCCATATCCTTGGACTTGTCCCAGTGCTGTTCAAATACAGTGGATTACTATGAAGTTCTAGGCATGCAGAGGTACGCCTCCCCTGAGGACATCAAGAAAGCATACTGGAAACTGGCACTGCAGTTGCACCCAGATAAAAATCTTGAGAATAAAAAAGCTGAGCAAAATTTCAAACAAGTGGTTGAAGTATATGAGGTGTTATCAGATGCCAAAAATGGGACATGTATGACAAATATGGCAAAGAAGGACTAAATGGTGGTGGAGGAGGTGGATGTCATTTTGACAGTCCATTTGAGTTTGGGTTCACATGCCAGAATCTAGAAGATGCCTTCAGGGAATTTTTTGGTGGAAGGGACTGATTTTCATTCAACTCTTTGGTAATGAAGGCCCATTTGAAGACATTTTAGGGAACCCAAGGGGTTCCAAAAGAAGCAGAAGCTGTGGTACAGGCTCATTTTTCTCCATCTTTAGTGGGCTTCCATCCTTTGGAGGTGGATTTTCTTCATTTGATATAGGATTTACTTCATTTGGATCCTAGGTCATGGGAGCCTCACTTCATTTTCATCCACATCATTTGGACCCAGAGAGATGGGTAACTTCAAATCTATATCAACTTCTACTAAAATTGCTAATGATATAAAAATCACAAAAAGAATTATTGAGAATGGTCAAGAGTAGAACTTGAAAAAGATGGACAGTTAAGGTCCTCAACAATAAATGGTAAGTAGCAGCTGCTACACTTGGATAACAAGTAAGTCAACACACACATTTAACAGAAAAGTTAGACTATAACAAGCACCATTTGAGGATTAAATTAAAAGAGGAACACTCTTTTAAAGATTTCAGAAGAGCTAAATTTTCAGTATAACTGTTCCTAATCTAAAGCATTTATAAGCAGATTACTGGAGCCCCTCTTTGTCATAGAGGAGCACCCAGTAGGACCATTTTTTATTTTTAAAATTGTTGTGATCCATGGTAAGCCTTGACTTTTGAGTAGTGCTAGGACAAGACTGTACTCTAACACCAGCATGGATCTGTTTTCCATTGTGTTTGAAACATGAGCCAAGTAGTGCCTGCCTGCTGTGAAGCTAACATTGCCAGGACAAGTCCTCCAC
Source organism: Myocastor coypus (assembly GCA_004027025.1). NCBI lineage: Eukaryota > Metazoa > Chordata > Mammalia > Rodentia > Myocastoridae > Myocastor > Myocastor coypus. The sequence continues at coordinate 29,505 of PVJA010017432.1, read as the reverse complement.
AGAAACACTTCCAATTTTCTTCAGTACTTAGTGATGAAAGTTATGCCTTAATGGTAATACATTTCTGGTGCAATGCAAATTTAAGGGTGTTTTCTAGTTGCGCATGGATACTGGCAACTTAGTAAAGTTTTGACAGTTGTTTAAATGTGTAATGTTAAGCCTAGGCTTATAAAAGCTGGTAAGTTGGGTCTCTGTCATTTTCTTTAAAAGCAAAACAAAAAAAAGGAAAATAAATGTGAATGTGTTAGGTGCATTCTTTCCAGAGCGGGATCTACAGTCTTCTGTGTCTGTCTATTTTGTGCCCAAGCTTCTAGTGTCCCTTCCCCAGTGCTTCATTTTATCATTAAGGCACAGGCTGAATGTAAATTACATGGTCAGCACATGAGGACCTGCTCATTTTAAATGATTTAGCAATTGTTCTGAACATTTCAGAAAGACAACATTTTTGTAGTGGAGAGAAGAAACAGTTGTAAAAAGCTTTATTCTTAAAAGTTTTAGTTTTCTTCAATATATTTAGTGTAAGAAAGTGTAAGGACAATGCCTGATAAAAGGCACTGGCTAAGAAGTCAGCAAAAAATAAAGGTGTTTGTTTTGTTTTTGATCTCTTAAAAAAAAATTGGTTCATTTAATCCTTAGAACAATACATCTATTTCACACAGGAAAAAATTGAAATGCAAAGGTGTAAAATGTATTTGTGGATGTTATCATAGCCAGGACACAGTGGAATTAGAATCTGAGCCCAGCAGTCTTCCTGTGCCCTGTGCGTTTCATCTGCCTGTGCCAGTCACCAAGCAAGGCTGTCTGGGTCCCTCTCCTGAAGTGGTTTTGACACTGGCTGCACATAGTCTAGTAGGGCTACCTGCTCAGTGAGTTCCAGCTCTGTCTGGAAGACAAGTGACTCAACAGTCTATGGGCCTGATGGAGCTAGTAGTCAAGCGCTCCAGGTTCTACCAGGTTCTGTGACTGTTAGGTTGATCGAGAAATCTGAGACTAAGGTCACTGGCAGGCCAAGTGACCAGGGGAGGGTCCTGACCAATAGAAAAAGGAGAGGCGGATCTCACTTTGGACAGTAGAGCAGCACCATTCAGCTCAAGGGAGGCTCACCAAGGTAATCAATGACCCCTTCCTCCACCCCTACTGTGGATTTCTGCAGGAAAGAAGGGGGAGGAGTCCTGAGAGGACGAAGGGCAGCAACATGGGTCTGGTCCAAACCAGAAACATGGACTCAATCAGGGTCCTCATAAGCCCAAGGCTAGCCTAGATTGGGCAGAAATTACCTAAATGCTTCAAAGGAGACCCAGAATTAAGTTTCCTCTCTTGGAATGAAGAGTTTGTAGGATGACTCAGAGCAGAGAAGGGGAGGTCTGCACACAGCTTGAAGCTCTTGTCAGCTATGAATTGTCCTGTGCTGTGAAATACACTCCTGGGCAGAGGCATGAGTAGAGAATGCTCACATTTCCCGCCCACCCATCTACCCTCTAAATTCATATATTGGAACCTAACTCCCAGAGTGATGGTATTTGGAGTTGGAGCCTTTGGGAACTTATTTATATCATAAAGCTAGAATGCTCATGAATGAGATTTAAAAAAGAACTCAGAGAGCTCTCTTCTTCCTTGCACCACATGAGGGCATCATAAGAAGACTACCAATGAACCAAAAGCAGACAACAAAACTCCTGGCACTTTGATGGAGGACTTCTGACCTCCAGAACTGTGCGACACAAAAATTCTGTCGTTTGTTAGTCATCTAGTCTAGGTGACTCATTACAACAACCTGAAGAGACTGGAAATATCCTACTGCTCCCTCTATCCTTGCACGGGCTCTGGGAATTTGGGTGGGCTGAAAGGCTTAATTCGTGAAAGAAGGAAGACAAAATGATCTGGTACATGACCTTACTCACTACAGAGAGGAGAAGGCCTGGGGATCGTTATGAAGGAAAGCAGGCAGCAAAAGATGCTCAGTTACTTCACAATTCTACATTGCATAAATCAATCAACCACATGAGGGCAACAGCCCCACAGATGATGTCTGAGGCCTGAGTCCCTGTGTGCCAGGGCACACAGGCAAAAGGAGCACAGTCTGGTTAAGCCAGCCAGTATGCAGTAATCTGGTTTATAAAAGCTGTAAACCAGATCCAGGAGGGTTAAGACATTTTCTCAAGGTCATCCAGCAAAACTAGAGCCAGACCCCAACATAAGGTCTGTTTCAATCTGGATTCTTTAGCACATGATAGTGTTCTCTCTAGTCTACCACATTCCATTGCAAAAATAAACAGGCATTGCTGACTGGTAAGGATTCAGTTCTCTTCCCTTCAAAAAAGAAGCCACAATGACTTCCCTGAGGACGACCCACAAGCCCCTGCCTGAATTAGAGTTTTCTTAGAAATGCCTTCATTGTCTAAGGTCAACTTCATAAAAAGTGCCCACTTACAGAAAACAACTGATAGGGCTGTAAGCAGAGATCTCTCCCTTCTTTCCCCAGAAAACTTTCTGCAAGGGCTGGTCTTTTATTATTGTATTATTTCTTCATTTTTTTGGCAAAAAAAAAAATTTTTCTTAAACTCCATTACAAACATGCCTAAACCTTTGAACTGAAGGAAGTACTCAATAAGATTGCCATGCTTGCTGCAACCAAGCCTCAGCACCATGGGAACCAGCTTGAGATCTGCAGAACATGCAAATCTATGCAAACAGTGGGTTCAACTAACAGTCGAAAGGCATGCCCTCCACACATAAGAGAGAGGTGGTGGTCCATTCCTAAGGATAGCCATCACAGGGGACCAAGGGGTAGGCTCCCTAAGGCCCATGTCACAGGTAAAAGGGATAGCCTCAAGTCACCGATGAAAATACCCATTTGCAGGTAAACAGGCATGATCCAGGCTTACTATATCTTTGAGAACCTTAGGAATGTCTGATTCGGTTTGTCTCTTAAAGCTGCAGTTTGATTAAAAGTAGAAATTTAAACTTATGATGTCCTTTGAAACCTTTCTACCTGTTTTTATTTTCTCTTGTCTTACCTAATTTTGATCCTTTTCAGCGGCCCTTCCCTGAGGGTATCCTGGACTCACCACCAGGCTCCGGGACCCTCAGTCTTCACTGCGCTCCCTTCTTCAGCCCAAGCTGGAGGCCTGTAGGGAGAGATGGCAGTAGCTTTATCTCACCTGCCTTTGAACACAACCTACTTCATAGTCCTAAGGACAGCTGTGTGAGGGCAAATGTCCTTACATGGTGACCTTCAGGCCAAGGATGGACAGCTTCTCTGGGAGAAATGTCTTCTAGGCACCAGACCTGAGAGAGTTTTCTAAACTCTTTGAGGAGATGACTTGCTTCCTGACCTCTGGCCCCCATTTCCTCATCTAGGAAAGAGAGGTTTTGATCAGACACCACTAAGGCTCCCCCAGTTCTGACAATCTGCAATTTAATCCCAGAAATCTTAACTAGTGAGACGTTGACACTACAGAGAAGCTGGCAACCAAACATGACTATGTGTGCTGAACACGGGCCCTGTTCTTCCACATGCAGCATACACTGCTTCATTTAGTCCTGACAGCAAGCCTGTGAGGTAGGAATTACAGCTACAGCTAATTTGCATGTCAGTAAGACAAGGTTCAGAGAAGTTATTTAGCCTTCTCATGGTCCTGAAAATGGCAGCTTGGGCTCCCCAGCTGTGTGCTTAACTGCCACTCCTTGCAGAAAGACCTGTCTTCAGAGCTGAGTGTCTTCCTCAGGGATTGTGACTGGCTTTTACATTTTTCAACATTTACTTTCCTGCTTCTCTACAAGTTTCCCAAATTCATCATGGCTTCTGTTATGGTTTGTGTATAGGTGTCACCCCAAAGCCTCATGTCGTCATGGGGTGGCTTTTGAAATTTGTAACTGATTATTGGAGAAATGGGTGCTGTACTTCCCCTGGGGCAGGCAATTTACATTTTAATGTAAGAAAGGAAGAGAAGTTAGCTGTTTGAGCTGCTGCTACCTCTCTCCCAGCTCTCCTGCTTTTGCCAGACACCATGAAAGGTTGTTTTCTGCCTGTGCCTCTCTGCCTCAGAGCCAGCTAAATGTGGACTAAAACCTTCAGTAACTGTGAGCTAAATAAACCTTTCCTTCCCTAATCTTGAGTGTCGGATATTTATCCCAGCAACAAGAGCAGAGCAACTAATTTAGCTTCCCATTTGTAAAATTGACAATTCTTTAAAAAGAATCTCTTTTTTATATTAGGTATAAGTAATATAAAGTGGAAGAGAGTTGTGCTTCAAAATAGTCAAAGTCAAATGTTGAGAGAATGACACTCATGCCCAGAAGACTGGGATAAAATTTAAGAAGCAAGTTCCTTCCTGGGGCCCTTAAATAATAGGTCGTTCTCAAATTCATGGCCCTCTTCCCACCTTGCTTGCTTCTGCTTGGTCCTGAGGTTGAAGGTTGCTTAGGAGGTGCTATTAGGCTCCAAGATGCTAAATTTAAAAAAATATATGAATGAAGCATCCAACTTAGAGAATATTGAGTAGCTGAGCAAAAATAAAAGCTGGAAGACCTCAGCTGGATATTCCTACCTGTTACAGTAGAAGAAATTCCTTTGGCTGCTCTTTTTCCTGGGGTTACTCATGACAATGAGAGACCTACTGTGGAAAGATGGACAGCCTGGAAAGACCAGCCTGGAAAGACCCATGAATAGAACCCTGCAAAATCATCCAGCCAATTATAACCCATCACCAAGTAAAATGTTCGCTTAATGACCTCTACGTGCAAGTCTGGAGATTGTGGTCCTTGCTCTGGTGTCTGAGTCAGCCACTCATATGTTGATGTTTCCACCCAGTAACAGAGCAGCTTTTGCAAGTAGCTCCCCTCAGGATAGGAAAGGTCCTGCCTGAATCCTTGGGGAAGGAAAGCAAACAGCAATAATTCAAGGGAAGGGAAAGCTCTGCCCCTAACTCACCAAGGACTTGGATTTCAAGTGAACGATTAGCATTCCTTATGCACTCCTGGGACCCTCTCCTAGCATGCAAAGCTGGGCATATCCAAATTGGATGCATCTCTGAGACAATATTATTTTTGGTTGATTCTTGCTGACTGACCAAACCCTACCTCCAGCACAGAGGAAACACTGTTTCCTTTGAACCAAATTAGACCCTTTTGTTTCCCAAAGGAAAGGCAGGGGTGTTTCCATTTGTGCAGGAAATAAGAACCTGGACATGAGTATCACAGAGCAGGGAAGGCTTCAAAGCCTGAATGTTAAGAGTACAGGCTTTGAATTCCAATTTTAGCTCTCAGCTTTATAGCTGTGCAACTTGGCAAGCGGTTGAAAATGAGCCTGGCTTCTGTCATCTGTAGAAGATAGTTGATAATATTCACCTCCTAGGATTTTCTTAAAAAATATTCACGTAATGTACTTGGCCTTATGCTCAGCACATAGTAGGTTCTTAGCTGAAGATAATTGCTACTGATATTATTTCCAGAAGTTGCAGGAAGCAATAAGAAAATGATGCCTTTGCCTTCAGAGACTTTATTTTAGCTTGTTGAGTGCTAAATGTGTGGCTTTTCCTTTAGTTCATTCAACTGCATTACCTGAAAACCTTCTATGTGCCCGAGTGAGTTACGCTCTGTGGGTAAAACCATAAATAGCACATTTTCCATCTTAAGGAATTCACAACCTAGCAAAAGGGAAGAATCATATAAACTAATAACAGTGGCAAGGCAAGGGCTGCAGGGGAAAGCACTGTGTGGGCAGTAGGGGCAGTTCCCAGTGCAACGTGAGTCAGGAAAGAGTTACTGCCACTGCCACATGTGACAAGGAGCATGTGATCTGGAGTCAGGCATAAGGAGGACTTCATGTGCTTTCAGTCCAAGATAGAAGTATTAGATTATTCTCCATTGCCCCTATCTCTCTGTCTCTGTCTCTCCCTCTCTCTCTGTCTCTCTCTCCCTCTCTCTGTCTCTCTTTGTCTCTCTGTCTCTCTGTCTCTCTCTGTCTCTCTCTCATACACACACACACACACACACACACACACACACACACACACACACTCAACCTGATCATGCTGACTTACACATTCCATCAGTAACTGCAGTGACTTCACCTCCCTGCCTGCTAGACCAGGCCCAGTACTTCTCCCTGACCAATCTGGACACCCTTCCTGTCCATGCTTTCTGCTCCCTCCACTGCTTGGCAACCTCTCTTGTCCCTGTTCACTGCTGCAGTCTCATCTTCCACACCCAACCTCTGTTCTATAGCTGAAATAAATTTTTCTAAAACTCAAATGGATCCCGTCTCTTCCTTGCCTCAGCAAAGCTCTATTGAGCAGTCATATACTCCTCATCACCCATCTCAGCATGACGAGACAGGTTCCATAGTCCCACCCCCACCAACATCTCAACCAACTTCTCGCCTCTTTTATCCATGTATTAAATAATGATTATCCAGGGGCCTACCATGTGCAAGTCTTTGGGCCAGGCACATTCTTTTTGAAACAGGCCAGAAAGTGGAATTCCTTGAAAGCCCTGGGCCATCTCCAGGTTTCAGGTCTTCACTCACCTATTTCTCTGATAGATAATGTCACCACCATCCATAATGACAGGACCTCTCCACTGTCACTCCCTAGCCACGTGCAGACTTGACCACAAACTTCCTGTGGTCCCACTTCACCTGTGTTGCATCCCTTCTGCTCACTGGGCACAGACCCACCCCACACTATGGTCTCTGTATCATTCACTTTCCTGTCCCCAGCACCCACACAGTCTCCAGATCATAAGGACCCTTAGGAAGCAATGGCTGAACCGGCAATGTTTCTCCCTGATCCTAGCCATGATAGCTTAGTTGCATAGTCCTTATCCTTTGCTACCAAGGTGATCCTAGAGAGGAGACTCTGGGAAATGCTTCCCCACACTGATGCTAGCTTTAGTAATAAAAATTATAGTGGAATTAGCAAATAACAAACAATCATTGTGATCTGCTAGAGCACACAGCGCTGATGGGCAACCATACAGAGGTCCCTCAAAACATTAAAGATAGAACTACTGTGTGGTACAGTATACCACTACTGAGTATCTCCAAAAAAGTATCAGTGGGTTGAAGAAACACTGCCATACATCATTTATTCAAAAGAATCAAGAAATGGAAACAATTTAAGTGACTATGGATGGAAGAACAGATGAAGAAGATGTAATATGGATACAAACTTGAATATTAGGACTTTATGAAGGTCCTGTAATTTGCAACAATATGCGTAAAACTGAAGGACACTGTGTCAAGTGAGAAAAATCAGGCACCGACAATAAATACTACTTGTTATCTTGCTGAAGATTTAAAAGAGAGAGAAGAAAGGGAAAGAGGAAATAAAAAGAATGAAAATGTGCTGTGTACATGTACCAATTCCCTATGACAAATGTTATCATTATATACTGTAAACAAAAAAAGTTGATTTCATAGAAATAGAAAGCAAAATAGTGATTGTCATAGAAGAGGAATGGTAAAAGGTTAGATGATGAGTAATAGATGACAGAAGCAATCTGGTCTAGTGTCCTATAGCATAATACAGGCTAAAATTCATAGTATGTTATGAAAAGAAAAGGAGTTTGAAGCTATCCAATGCAGAGAATGACAAATATTTAAGGAAATGGAAATGATTATCCCAACTGGATCATTACACATTGTATGTACTGTACCTTTTCAATATATAAAATTACATGTCAATAAATAGACATGAACTTTTTAAGGATGAATAGACCAGTTTAAGCAAAGACTTTCTGGTGCAACAGTAAAGCAAAATGTGTGGTCTACTCTCACCAATGAAGTACCATAGTTTCTGCTACTCATTGGTTGTTACAAAAGCAGCTCATTATTTACAATGCAATAGCTCTGTATTCCTAACTCCTAGAAAGGAAGGTTTCTGACATTCTTTCATTATTCTGCAACTATTACTGAGCACCAAATATATTCCAGGTTCTGTATTAGGTTCTGGGTAACCCATGGCGTTTCAAGATCATACATCTTGCTGCCCTGGTAGAACTTGCAACACACTGTGGGGTGGAGATGCATGAACTAAGTACAACCTGTGTATGGGTCTGCAAAAGGGGTGAGCAGGACCTAGCGACTGAAGATAATGCAGGGCTCTTCAGATGAGGGAGCCTTCCCTGAGAAGGTGCCAGTTCAGACCTAAAGGACAAGGAGCTACCCAAGGACAGTCAAAGGAGGTGGCAAGGTAGGGCTGGTTGACCCACACAAACAAGCTCACAAGAAAGTCAAGCTAAAGGAAGTTGTCCTGTTTGAGAAACCAGGAGAAAGCCAGAGTGACCTTCCTGGGGAGAACCTGGGGAAGCAGCAGTGACCACACTCAGAGAGCATATCCCAAATTCATACTACACTTGGAAACCAGGCTCACATGATGGTAATTAAGGTTCAGTGTGATCACAGAGGCAGGCCCCTGATGTGACAGGATTAGTGGCCCTGTGATGAAAGAAACTGACAGTTGACTTTCTCTCTCCTTACTTGCTCCCCTGCATCATGAGCACACTTGAGAAGAGGGTTACCTGCAGCCAAGGAAGGGAATTCTCAAACTCTGCTAGAGCTTGATATTGGACCTCTCAGCCTCTATAACCTTGAGGAAATTTCTGCTACTGAAATCACCCAGTGTGTGGCACTTTGTTGTAGCAACCCCTGCAGGTGATATATTCTTATGATATATGCTGATACATTGATACAAAACTTGGGTTTCATTTAAATTTTTAAGGAAGTCAATAAAAATAGGAAAGGGAGTGACAGGAAGTAACTTGTTGACCATAACAAATGCTCTGCTGGTGATGGGAAGAAGAGAGAGGCAAGCCCTGAAGATGAGGAAAGCATGAAGCTGTTAGCTAGGTGAGTAACTGAACTGAAGCGGTAGTAGCATCATGGCTGGGACAGGACAACAGCCACGGAGACAGAGGGCAGCAGAAAGCCAGAAGGCAGGCCCTGGAGATGTGTTCTGGCAAAGGAGTCCAGCAGTGGCGCAGATGTGGGAAGAAGGACCAAGGGTGACTCTGCTTGGATATGGAATGCACATCCCTCCTAGCAGTGAGTTTGAGGGACACCTAAGTTCAGTTGTCAAGCTTAAAACATCTATGAGTCATCCAGGGGAAACATGCAGAGTTACCTAAACCTGGACTCAGAGAAAAAGCCTGGGATAGAGATATAAATTTAAGCATATGCACCAAGCATGGTGGCATACATCTATATCCCCAGCACTCAGGAGGCTGAGGCAGGAGAATCAACATAAGTTTGAGATCAGCCTGGGTCACATAGGAGAGCTCAAAGCCTGGACTACACAGCAAGATTCTATCTCAAAAAATTGTTTGGGCATAGGCATAGCATTGAAAGCATGATGCTGATAAGATGGTACAGAGAGAGTGTAAAGGTGTAGAAAGGGAAGCCAGGTGGTCCAGGAGCCTTACTAAGGCTCTTACCACTTCACTATCCCCTTTTCAGTTCATTTATAAATGGGGGCAAATAGATACCTATGTATTCTATGTAGGATGAAATTGACAGTATGGTCTACAGAGAAATTCCTGGAGGTGGTCTTTGTTTTAAATAGCACACCATAGATAAAGAAAAATATGAAGGGAGATGTGAATTATGTAGAGGCTTTTGGTTTTTGGTTGTTGTTGTTTGCTGTACTGAGGGTTGAGCCCAAGGTCTTTGTACTGAGCTACACACTTAGCCCTTTTCTTATTTGGAGACAGGCTCTCACAAAGTTCTCTGGACTTTGTGACCCGTCCACATCAGCCTGAAAGAGTGTGGGGATTACAGACCTGTGCCACCATACCCAGCTACAAAATATATTCAAATTGTAATGGCTTGTATATAGAAGTCCCCTCAAGGCTCATGCGGGCTTTTGGGGATGCAATGCTAGGATTAAGGGTGCCCCACTGTGGGTGTGAGTGCTACCTGCCCTAAAGACAGAAAGCCCAGAAAGACTAAAAGTGATGGTAGGAAAGCAGCTGCTTGCTGCTTTGCTGCCTTCTCCCTGTCTTTTTTTTTTTTTTTTTTTTTTTTGGGGGGGGGGTCTTTTTGAGACAGGGTCTTGCGATGCAGTTGAGGCTGGCCTTGAGCTCACTTTTGTAGCCCAGGCTGGTCTCGAACTCGCACAAATCCTCCTGCCTCAGCCTCCCGAGTGCTGGGATTACAGGCATGTGCCACCACGCCCAGCTTCTCCCTGTCTTTAATTGTTTCTCCTCTCCCAGAACTTTCTTTCTACACCACACTACCTTGGAGCCAATCAGTGATTGATTGAAACTTCTACACACTGTGAACCAAATAAACCTTTTCTCCTTTAACTTTGAGTGTCAGGTATTTTGTCTCAGCCATGAGAAAAATACTAAGAACCTGGTTTAATCAAACAGCATACAAAGTGCTCGGCTGAGCCCTTGAGTTCTCAATCTCTCCCCCCTCTCCTCTCATAGACTCACAGACGATGTACGACAATCAGTTGCCCATATACAGGTAACAAACACACACCCAACCCACAGTGCCTCCTCTTCTCATCTTTTCATGAACCCACAAGAAACACAAAACTCCAGAACTGCACTAACATTAGCTCTTTCCTGTGAGTCACTGAGCATTGACGTCACCTTTAAACTCTCCAATTACAAGAAGCCAGCTCTGTATGAACTTGGGTGCGGGGGTGCTTCCTTGCTCCACAGATCAGAGGAGGCCTACCTGAGATGAGGCAGGACCACTCACTTAGACCAGATCTGAGGAGATGTTCCCAGGACCTTCCTGAAGCCAGGTCCCTCCTACAGAAACACCCCTGGCTCCCTAAAGCTGCCTCTCAAAAGCTTTCCCCACTCAAATGTTTTAATGATGCACTAATTTTCCTGGAAAGGTGGGGCACGGGAAAGAATCTGGAACTGTATCTGAGCTGATTGTTATATCTACAAAATTAATGTATTTATATCTAATTACAGAACTAAAATTGTGTATTAGACCCCATCATTAAAGAATGTACGTAATGATGAAATTATAGTGGGCAACAATTTGGGAATGATCCTAATTATACTCTGTATAACCTGAAGTCCCTGGCACGACCTCACTTCACTATTTTCATCACAGAAGTCACTGGCATGAGCTCATCTCAGAAGTTTTCCACGTCTCTGGGTGGGTTCACATCCTGGGAACGGAGGCCTGGAGCACAGGCTCACAGATAACTGACCAGCGGGAAGGCAGAGCCCATCGTCAGTCCAATGTCAGGTGCAATGACAAACAAAATAGCAGAACTGCCTCTCATGATTAGTGAGTGAGGGTGCTATGATTTGGAGGTTTTCGGAGATTCACCTTTCACATGATGCAACAGGGAGGGATTTGCCTAAGTTTTCCATTTAGAAGCATCATTGAAATGTCAGAGCAGTAATCACAACAGTGGAGCTGGGCATGGTGGTGTATGCCTACCATTTCTCGCTAAGACAGGAGGACTGCAAAGTCAAGCCCAGGATGGATAGTTTAGCAGCTTAGTAAGGCCCTGTGCAAAGGCAGAGTTCAATCCAAAGTACCCATACAAACACAAACGTACCCAAAGAATACACCTGAATCTATCTATCTATCTATCTATCTATCTATCTATCTATCTATCTATCTATCTATTTTTGCATAATTATGTATTTTGCACATTATTTATGTATACATAATATATAAATTATATATGTGTGTGCAGTTCTTTGAGGAATATAAAAAAAGAAAAATATGTTATGTGTCATGAAGTTTAGATAGATCCAGTCACTGTTTGTTGACCACTTGGTAAACAAGCATTTAGATATACAGTAGGTAAAGGAGGTATAAAAGCTTAAAGGTAAAATGTGGAGAGCAAGGACCTGCAGGATCTGCTTGCATGAAATTCTGACATTATGCCAGACATTTTTGCAAGCCCTCCACACAGGCTGACACGTTTATTCTCCTCTGTAGCTGTATAAAGTGGACAGAACCACCTTATAGAGGAAGTGACCACAGGCGCACAGTGGTTCAGAACTCGCCCATGGTTACCCACATGCTAAGCAACAGACCCAGCTTTTAGAACCCAAGAATCTGGCTGCAGAGCCCACAGGGATCCCTAGAAGGCTTCCAACCCCCTGAGGCTCAAGAGAGTCGAAAAACTGGAGGAAAATCTATAACGAGGAGAGTGCAAGAAATGTGGACATGGCTCAGGAAGACGCTGAGACAGCAGAGTTGCACTGCAGGTGAAATAAGTAGAAGGAAAGAGGAGGGGGATCCTGGGCACAGGAAGAATGGGGCTGCGTAAGACGGGGGTACATGACAAATGTGAGGACCGAGATGCTGGAGTTTGGGACCTGAGTGACCAAAAAAATGGGAGGTCAATTATCAGAGGCGGACAAGGGAAAGAATGTGATGGCGGAGCTTGGCTCTTCTCACATGTTTTGACATGGCTGAAGGCTGTCCCTAAGGAGGTGTCCATCAGGCAGCTGCAGATTAAAGGTAAGAAGTGGAGCAGAACAGCAGGCTAGAGCCACGGGTCCCAGAGAGATCTGTGAAGACCAGAACGGGAAGTAGAAGAGAAGCATGGGATTGTCACAGGAAGGCCTCAGAGGAGATGAAAGAGCATCCTAGAAAGGAGTTACAAGGGCTGGCCTGAGAGCTCAGCAGACTAAAGCACCTACTTAGGCAGAGCGCAACGGCCAGGTTCGATCCCTAGCGTGCCATGCCGGCCCCGCCCCAGGGTGCCCTGAGAGGGCGACGGAAACTGGGTGTGGTGGTGCGCACCTGTAATCCCAGCGCTTGCATTTAGGAGGCTGAAAACAGGAGAATCCCTACGAGTCCAATCTGCATAACGAGAGAGAGAGAGAGAGAGAGAGAGAGAGAGAGAGAGAGAGAGAGAGAGAGAGAGAGAGAGAGAAAAGCACTATACCAAAGGGGACAGGTATGTACTGATAAGCATTGCCTGCAGAAGCTCCCCTGACCCCACTCAACTCTGTCATGGGCTGGAGGCCAAGGCTTATGTCCATCCTGTTCACTCCCAAATCCTAAAATCTTCATGCCTGGCCCAGCTGTAAGTCCTATTACCCGAGTGGTGGGGTGATTAGTCAAATGTCACAGGGACAGCACCACAGAAAATCCACTCCAAACTCAGAGCTGTGTCTGCAGCACCTGACTGCCTCCCCTTTGGTATGGTGCTTTTCTTTCTCTCTCTCTCTCTCTCTCTCTCTCTCTCTCTCTCTCTCTCTCTCTCTCTCTCTCTGTCTGTCTCTGTCTGTCTCTCTCTCTGTCTCTCTGTCTCTGCATTTAGGGCAGGATCTACAGGGTCTACTTATACAGATTGGACTCCTAGAGATTCACCTGTTTTCAGCCTCCTAAATGCAAGTGCTGGGATTACTGGTGCCGCACCACCATGCCCAGTCTCTATCACCCTCCCAGGGCACCCTGGGGCGGTGCCAGCACCCATGGTTTCCTGGAAGCAGCCCTGTCAGCACCCCAAGAGGTACTCACATGTCTCAGAGCATGTGCGCCCTGGCAGGGTGCAGAGAAGCTGAGCCACACCCCCTATCCCTGACATACCACACCTCTCATTTACTGCAAACCTCCTGGCACACAAATAAAAGATCAATTCCAGTGCTTCAACCACCATAACAAGCATAAAATGTTTACCAAGGCCAGAGGAAAAAGTAACATCCACCCTCTGGCTCCACAGAACTTTTACCAGCGTCAAATCACAGCAATTAGTATCCTGGCCCCTCCACAAACATAACCACTTGTTTCTGGAAAAATCAAAGAAAAGCCACTTATCCCTCTAGATCCCATGAGCCTTTGGGTAGCAATACACAGGACAGCAGCAGTCAGGGCTCTGCTCTCAAGACAACTAAAGTCAGAGGCCCCAGCAAAGCCGAGTTCGTCACTACTGTTACCTGAACTATTGCAGTTTGTTAGCTAAATTGTTAACACCTAACAGGAGATCTAAAGCCAACAAGTCCTCCTTAATCATCAGTGTCAAGGCTTGCTGGCAGTTCAACTCAGCTAAGCTATCATCCCAGTTAATCAAGCACCCAGCTAGATGGTGGGTGAGGGCACACCACACACAAGACTAAAGTCCTTCATGGTTTGACTTTAAGAAATGGAGACTGCCAAAGAGAAACTCTTCCAACTAACTGCAAAGACTTCAAAAGCAAAGCTGAGACTTCTCTGAAGGATTCTGTGAATGGACAGATAGCAGCTTAGGCCAGGTCAACAGTTCCCTCCTACTCTCTATGTAGAGGACTCTCCACCAAGCCCTGGCAATTACCTAAGTCAAGTGCTATGGTCCGTCTTCCACCGTGCATCTCCTGCTGGTTCTCTTCTCTGGCTGAACCCAATCAGGGAGAACCTCCAAGTAGCTTCATCCTTACAGTAAATGATTTTGAAGGCTCTGAGCCATGCACACATGTGTCATAATCAAACTAGGAGATCAGCACGTCCATCATCTCCATAGTGTTTCTTGGTAGCCGTAACACGTGAGGTCCCATCCTAGAGCTGTGCTGAAATACACACCGTTGCTCATTCCAGTTCCCTCACTTTGCAACCAGACACAGGTCTTTTCTCTCCTAGTGCTGTCCTCATTGGCACACTCACTCTCCTCCACTTCCCGCCCTCTACTGTTTCTCCTGAATATGTAGTTATTTTTTTTGTTGTTGTTGTTGTTTTTTTTTTTTTTGTCTTTTTGAGACAGGGTCTCGCTATGCAGTTCAGGCTGGTCCTGAGCTCACTTTTGTAGCCCAGGCTGGTCTCGAACTCGCACCAATCCTCCTGCCTCAGCCTCCCGAGTGCTGGGATTACAGGCATGAGCCACCACGTCCGGCTAATATGTAGTTATTTTGTGCTAAACAAAAATTAAATTAAATATTTTAACAGAAATATATTTTAAATAAAAATATAAAAATAATGATTGCTGAGTGTTTACAAGTTTCCAAGGCACTGTTGTAGAAGTCAGAGATACAAAAGGGGAGCTCTCTGGGCTCTGTGATGGATAAGGGCTCCCTGATTGTCTCCCCACGACAGCTTGACCCCTGCCCTTAACTGTTTACCACCAATCTTCTTAAATGCATGCACAGTGCCTGAGTTAATCTCTCCCACTTGTCCCAGATGTGTTAACTCTAAAGGTGATAAAGAGACAGGATTCATGATGCAGAAGCCAGATCTACAGTTTTTCATAAGATGCAGCAGAGAACTTCAAGAGAAGCAAGTTTCTAAGCAGGACAGTGAGGACAGGTGACAGAGAGCATTCCCCCCAGCTCAGGAATCAGAGAAGGAGGTCTGAAGTAACAAAGGGATGCAGAGGAACCCAAAGAGACATGAGGTTGCTCCCATTTCTCTCTCATACATGCTTGACTTTTGTTACAGAGCAGTCACATGAGGCAAGAAAAGAGACAGTGTTCGCTTATTTGATAGATGAGACCCAGACCTCACTCTCTCTGCCTCGAGTCAGTGTATATTCAGCAGCCTTTGCTCTGCTGACCCCAGCATCTGGGACTTCCGGCTACCAGAACCAAAAGACAAGGAATTTTTGTTGTTTTAAGCCACTAGTTCCTGGTCATTCACTACAGCAGGCCTAGGAAAATAATAGAAACAGTCAATCCATGTGTGGGCACCCCCACCTACAGCCCCAACTCTCTAGGAGGCCAAACCAGGGTGGCTGCAAGTGTAAACTCAGTCTTGCCTAGTGATTTAATGAAACTTTGTCTTAAAATACAAAATAAAAAAGAGCTGGAGGGCCAGTGAGATAGCTCAGAGGTCTAAAGCACCTGCTTAGGTGAGCTTAGGCAAAGTGCAGGGACAGTGGTTGGAGCTATAGCTATAGCTCAGCATGAAGGCAGTTGGTTTAATCTTCAGTATCAAAACAATGCAGAACCATAGCTCATATCTTCCCAGTGCTGTACTTTCACCTTCAGTGGCTTTTTATTTAGATTTATTTACAAATAGCTTTGGCCTTTGGACCATAGTTTCTCAAAAAGTTTATTACATCTCATAGTAGAATAATATTTTGGGACCAGGAAGGTAGCTCAGTGGTCTAAGCACCTGCCTGGCAAGCACAAGGACCCAGGTTCTATCCCCAGTACCCTGTGAGTGCTGGCCCACAGCATACCAATCACTCAAACCACGTGTGGTAGAACACGCCTACAGTCCCAGCACTGAGGAGGCTGAGACAGGAGGATCACTATGAGCTTGAGCTATGTAGTGAGACCCCGTACCAAATAAATCTTTAAAAATAATTAAATAAATAATAATTAGGGTGCTGGGGAGAAGGCTCAGTGGATTAAGTGCTTTCCTGGCAAGCACAAGGTCCTGAGTTTAATAAATAAATCAAGAGTGTTTAGCTTGGTCCTTGATTTTTTTTCTTTAATCCCTTCAAAATTTGTATCCCAGCCAAGTGCCTCAATCCCTCACTCTTTGTGTCTCGGATTATTTCTCCCCCTGAACCCATTAGCTCTTTTTTTTTTTTTCAGGCTGAGCTGTTCTCCTTGCTGCCAGTTTCTCTCCCAGGGTCTGGTTGCTGAGTGATAATTCTTGGCTTCCGATGGTTAGGACAATAGAGCACATCTGTGAACTTTAGTACCAGAGCTGATATTTCCTGTGGATAATTGAGAAAGATGCCAATAAGGCTAATCCTAACCAAATGCCCACAGGCCTTCCCTAGCTACTTCCCACAGAGGAGAGAAGAGCCGTGTCCCTGCTGGGGTAGCTGTCATCATTTTCCTGCCACATCCATGCACCCTGATCCCCTGATATGCGCCCACACCACGCACCATTTGGATATGAGTACACTGAACAGGAGACAGCCTCTGATGAAAGAGCAGTGCATCTTATGCCCATCCTGCCAGTCACTCACTCACCACTAATGTGCTGCTTCCCAACTTCTTTGTAATGTGTTTGGCCTTGAGTTTTTGGCTTTCAGATACCTTGCGGCTTTTTTATACAATAAAATAGAACAGCCTGCTAATTGAATCATGCTTTTTTGTGTGGCAGCGGATGTAGCCTGCAGATTTGTGTCTTATGAGGGCTGGAAGGAGTCCTCGACTACCAATGCACTAGGAAATCTCTGTGCACAGGTCTCTGTCTGGGATAAATCACTTGTTCCCTTGCTTGCTTTCATCTATAAAATGTGGCAGCGATTTCTAACCTTCTTTCACATAGTGGTTACAAGCTAAGAGAATAATTAATGTTCAAGGGGTTGGGGAGATAGCTCTGTGGTCTAAGTGCCTGCCTGGCAAGCACAAGAACCTTGGTTTGGTACCCTGTCCTGCATGTCCCAGCCAACCACTAAAACCAGGCATATGGCACACTCCTGTAATCCCATCACTGTGGAGGCTGAGATAGGAGGATCACTACGAGTCTGAGCTGCATAGTGAGACCCTGTACCAAATACATAGATAAAAGGGTTTTTTTTTTAAAGATTAACAAAATAATAAATGCTCACGTCCTCTGCTGACCAAAGCGCCTGATGCCCCAAAGCTTACAGCTATGCTTGTATAATGTGGTTCAGTGAAGTGTTTTGTGGGTCACAAAACAGTGGAGTTAGTAACTGGTGGTAACTTGTGGTATGTTGAAAGGGTGAGAAAATATTTTCATTCAAAAATAATTGACTTAGCCAGGCATGGTGGTGAACGCCTGTAATCCCAGCACTCGGGAGGATGAAGAAGGGGAATCGATGCAAGTTCCAGACCAGCTTGGGCTACAAAAGTGAGCTCAAGACCAGCCTGAACTGCATAGTGAGACCCTGTCTCAAAAAGACTAAATAAATAAATAAATAGTTGACTTGCAAACAGATATGGAATTGTATTTTATACTGTCTGTGTATGCACCCGGATATGTCTTTGCAACTTGGAAAAAATATCAGGCAGGATAAGGATCAAAACTAGATGAGGAGAACTAGAAAACTAGATGCCTCTGGTGAACTGTAGAAGGTAGCAGAGGAGTTAGGCATCACTAATATTTTGTGGTTTTCCATTTTTTAATTTGCAAAAAGTTAAGAAAAAATGCTACATAAATGCCAAATCTTTAGCTCCCTAAATATGCCAGGTGATTTTACATCCATTTTCCTTAAGGCATGCATTGTTACTCACTTACCCTACACATATACCCCTTTCAATAGATGGGAAAACCAACCCCACAGGGCTAAAGGGACTTGCTCGAGGTTATGTTACCAGTCGTTTGGATCAGTGGCCCGTCCACACTCTATGACCCTGTACTCTTTTCAAGTTCATACTACCCCGGTGGCCATCAAAGTTGTCTGTCCTGCTTCTGCTTGTTCCTCCATTCCACAAATACTGAACTCTTATTCTACTTTGCACTGTACTTAGTTCTAGAAAGAGCCTCTGGGATGAACAGAGCAGGATTCTGTGTTTGAGCAATTTAAATGTGATGCTGTGATGCTGGTAAGAAGAAGCAGGAGAAAAATCAATGCTTCAAGGAAAGAGAGACAGACAGACAGAGACAGAGAGACAAACAGAGTCAAAGAGACAGAGACAGAGAGACAAAGACAGAGACAGACAAAGACAGAGAGGCAGAGAAAGACAAAGAGCAAGAGAGAGAGAGGCAGAGGCAGAGGCAGAGACAGAGACAGAGACAGAAGATACCTCGGATCACCTCCTGACAGGGTCCCCTGGGCCAGAACACGGTGAAGATTCTGGGTATTTTGGTTCACACTCAGTGTCATTGCTTTTGTCCAATCTGGATGCATCAGTGGTAAGGGCAGAGACAAATGTATTTGCAGAAATTTGAAGGGGAAGAAGGAAATATATAGAAAATAAAAGTTAAGCTGGTGGTTGCCAGAAGTGGAAACTACTCTCTGAAGGATCCTGTAAAGTTCGTATTTATATGTTAGCATAAGAAGGGGAAAAATTCCCCTGACTCAAAATAATGAAACTCAGAATTCTGATGGATACTGAAAATAGTCCACACAACCTTTTCTCCTTACATAGCTTGGAGCACAGACTGGGTTTTATTGGATCATCAACAAAAGATGAAGAAATACACCTCTTCACTGCCAAACTCACTGAACTAGATCCTAGCATCCATGAAGCTGAATTTTTATTCAAATTATATTCTCTTTGACATGCTTGGAATGTACTGTGGTTTTGACAAAAGGCAGAGTGTGTGAGTGGTCAGTACACACAGTCACTATTAACTGGAAACCTGGAGACAGTGTCAGGGGAAAATGGAAGCCAGTCTTGGTGGCCCACACTTGTACTCCCAGTTAAATAGAAGGCTGAGGCAAGAGCATCGCAACTTGAAAACCAGTCTGGGCAACTCAACAAGCCTTTTCTCAAAATACTAATAGCAGGAAAAGATCTAGGAACGTGGCTTAGTGGTAGAGAATCTCTAGGCTGGGATCCTGGTGTGGCCAATAAATAAATTGATAAGTAGGAAATGGCACATGAGCCAGGGCATGGGGAACTAGGCAAGTGGAAAGGAGAGAAGTCCTTTATGTCAGCAGCAAAATCTGAGGTGAGGCAAGGACAGGCAAATGGGCACATCTGGGTAGAAAGGTCTCCCCAAGCTGCAGGACTTCCAGGAACCTTGGTAACAGCCTGCCTGTCACACACCTTGATGCCACAGCTGAGCCATCTGAGAGCCAGCTGGTGGACTGTCTGCAGTGGCCACACAGCAGTATCCACCTAGTCGTTTAGACATATGTCCCCAGTCCATTTTACAGTGTTTCCTGAGTGCTCTGTGAATGTGTTGTCCCCAGAAAGAAGCTAGAGTCCTGAAGCCGGAAGTGGAAAGCACACCTAAGACAATCTGAAAGGGCTTTTGATTTAAGGAGAAAACACACCATAGGGAACGGAGGGAATTGAAGTTGGAAAGCACCATTGGAATTTGGTTCTGAGAGGCCATGGTCCAAGGGGTGGGACCTTGTTTCCCACGTAGATTATAGAGAACTATTCCATATGTTCAAGAAGAGCTCAAATAGCAAAGCTGAAATTATTTCGTCCTCAGGAACATAACTGAAAATAATTTAACAAGAATCAAGGAAAAATCTTTCTGGGGATTAAAAAAAAATCTCGCAAAGAAAAGATTGTCTAGACTTTTCCTGCATTCTCTCTTAAAGGGATAGATATTCTTTTATAATATTTTCCCTCCTGAAAAGTGTATACACTTTATTTCTTTTTCTGACATAAAAGTATTCATTGACATATATTTAAGCTACTTGAAGAACCAAAAATCCTACTATAACCTCACCTAATGCCAAACATAGCTAACATTTTGGCATGTTTTCTATACATTTGCTGTGTTTTCCACATGCACTTTATTTTTAAGAGAATACAAAATAATTTTTAAAAACATTAGAAACAATACAGAACTTCACTAAATAAGATGGTAACAACTCAACAATTGTTACATTGCATATTGCTGTCTTCAAATTTATTGTTCACATTAGCAGATATAGGCATGAAAAATTGGCCAAAAAATTACATAGAAGAAAAAATTCAGCATTAACTGTTCCTTTCAATAGACCAGTACAATCGTCCCAAGTATCCTATATAGACACATACATTTATTTTTTGTTTTTCTTCTTTTCTGATTGATTTTATTGGTTTATATAACTTCATGGCTCCTACATCATATAATACCATAAGTATGTTTTGGTTGCATATTCATTCATTTCGAAGATTGTAATCTATGTACTTAACCATACCCTAAAATGGGGTATTTACACTTTTAATTTTTATACATAATGCTATAATAAATATATATTTGTGTATAAATTTTGTCTCTCTCATAGCATTTCCTTAGAGGAGGTTCACAAACTTGCAAGATCAAATAGTATGAAAGTTTTTAAAAATCATTCATGCATCTTGTCTAATTGATTTCTTTTTGTTGTTATTTATTAAGCAGAAAATGGATACAATTCTGGAGTTGTAGTTTCTCCCATTTTAATAGCTTTTCATTAATTAATAAGTATTTCCTATTTGAAGGAAAGTGTTCAGAATATTAGTTTTTTAGAGGTGGAAAATATGTAGATTAAGTGGGGCCACTCACTTCTTGGCCTGCTTTTTTTTTCCGCTGCTTTCTCTTGTCTCCTGATCAGCACTGCATCTCCTTCCTCTTTCAGGAAATGCACTCCCTGTGTTCTCCAGCTTCTCAATCTCAGATATTATCAGTGCTGTGATTTCTTAGGGGGATTCCACTTTGCATTTCCTAGCACGGTCTGCATGCTGAAGCGGCTGCAGTCTTGCCCAGGGAGTTGGAAAATATGGCTTTGCAACAGGAAGATTAACGGTGCCTTCCTGATCTTCACGGCCTATGTGTTTCTCATTATCTGCCTTTGGATGTCATCACTGCCTTTTGTTCTGAAGCCTCAAGTCTTCACTCTTCCCAGCGCAGGGAATTCTCTTGGGCTAATACTAAGGACAAAGCCAAGTCACCAGCCGCTTGTGTAACCAAAGTCCTCTCATCTCTGTTCCACCAGACAGAGCTCGGTCACAGGCTCCTTCTATTCCCACCCTCGCTTTTGCTGAGTCTCCTACCAAGTGTCGCCACTACCAGAGTCTTTCATTTCCATTCATTCTCACGCACGGCATCAAGATCGAGTTTTCCTGGGGCAAAATCCAAATCCACCTACAGATTTTCTCAACTCTGCTCTAACATCTGCTGCAGTTCTTTGTTACTCATATAGGAACAAAGTCTAACATTTTTTAGTGAATCAGTACTTGCCTATTGTGTACCTTTTAATGAGTAACCTACAGCAAGAAGCACTAAGAGTTCAGTGTAAAGGGATATATGTCTACTTCAGTAGCCAAAAGAGACATGAGGAAAGTTAAATAACAAGGCTCCAGATCCCATCACCTTTTATACGTCAGCACTGCCAGAGTTCACACATAAGGTTTTGAAGCTGACTCATTTTCTTCTCCCCAAATCTATGTTTTCCACTACCTGGGTTCTCAAAACAAGACACACAACCTGGAGATACGGAGAGATTTGGGAAGCCAAAGATCTTAGCTAAGCCCAAGGAAATCCAACTATTTTATTATTTGCTTTCTTAGCTGTACTTAGGAGAACAAAGACCTACAGCAATTAGTAAGATATGTCTGCATTGTTTGTTTAGGTTTTTTTTAATCTTCTATTTATTTGGTATAGGATCTCACTATGCATCTCAAATATGGTGATCCTCCTGTCTCAGCCTCCCCAGTGCTGGGATTACAGGATGCACATCATGCCCAGTTGCAGGGGCCTGCTCAGTGCCTTGGACTAGCATGGCATGTGGTACTGGGATCAAGCCTGGATCCTTGTGCTTGCCTAGGTAGGCAGTTAGACCACTGAGCTATCTCCCCAGCCCCAGCATATCCTCATTGTTGTGAGCATATAATCTAGTGTGAGAAACACAGAGCTTTCCAGAGAAGTCCCCTATCCAATGTCGACTCAGTCGCCAAACCAGGCCTCATAAGGCCTGGTCTCCAGATCCTCCCTGCTCAGTCATTCAGTGTAGGTCATCTCCACGTGCTTTCTTGATATCCTTGTTCTTGTCTTCTACAAAATTCCAATCAATGTAGACATTAGAGCAACCATAACAATATCTGTGGAGTGCCTCACATTTACAGAACATTCTTCCAAACGTTATCTGATTTAATCATCACAACAGATCCACACGGCATGTCCTTGTCACCCGCCCATTTTACATGGGAAAAAGCCACATTATAAGGAAGTGAAGTCACACAACCATGTCCTCTAGTGCTACAAGGACATGTTTAATTTCTAAACTATGTAGACAATAGGAATGAAAACATGTGAGTGACTCTGTCTTCAATCAGTGGCTTTACAATCTAGGGAGACAGGTAGCCACAGAAATTAATGATTTCTACATAATATGGTCTGAAAACAGAGTAAGTATGCAAAGGTTGCTGCAACAGACAGAAAGAAATAGCCAGCCCACTGTGCAGATCTGGGGAAGATGCATGTGGAGGCATGAATCAACAACCAAATTGCAGTTTTAATGAGGGTTTAGTTAGCTCATAGATGGAAAAATACAACATGAACTCAACTGTGGATTCATTCTCCAGTTCATATTTTTTCCACCTTCCCCTTACATGGTAAATTTTTCAATGAATAATTATTGGAATGAATGAGCGAATGAATGAATGAATGAACACATGATACTTATAATGTAGAGGCTGGCTTAAATGTTAACTCAAGCAATAACTTAGCTAACATACCTTCAGGAATTTTATGAGGATTTCTCAGCAACACAACAGGCACTTCTCAGTATAAGAGGGCCCAGTTCATTCCTACACTCTTAGAATTGGTTGAAGGTGAGACAGACTCTAGAAGTGAGCGAAAAGAGAAGATTCTCTTATGTTTACCCAACCTTCTCAAAATACTCTGTTAATGTCCTAAGCCAAGAAGCAAAGAAGGAAATGGATTTAAGACTAGAACTCCTGAACTATAGCAAAGAATCCCACTTTGGACCTCTCTAGCTCCAGACTGCTCTGGATGAAAAAGACAGATCCCAATTCTCCTGTACCCTCTTCTTCTTCTTCTTTTTTTTTTTTTTTTTGGCTTTTTGAGACAGGGTCTCACTGTGCAGTTCAGGCTGACTTTGAGCTCACTTTTGTAGCCCAGGCTGGTCTCGAACTCGCAGCGATCCTCCTGCCTCAGCCTCCCAAGTGCTGGGATTACAGGCGTGAGCCACCACGCCCGGCTTCCTCTTCTTCTGAAGTCTGGTTGCAGAAGGAAAGCTAGGTTCTCCAAGGCTTGGGAATCAGAGCAGAGTGCCCACACCCTCAAGGAATCTCATGATGCCCGCCTCTCTCCTCTAGGACTGTGGGCTCCAACCCACAGTTCCTGTGAAGCAGATGCCTCCATGCCAGTCCCTCTTCTGCATTTCCTGCTCCTTGCACAAGCCTCAGCTTCATCTGTGTATGCTTGGCTTACACATGGGGCTATCTTTGGAGTTGTTTCCACCATCATTTCACAATTCAAAAACTCCAAATAGAAGACAGGGGTTGAGATTCTCCAGAAAAATTTAAAAGAGGATGCCCATACCAGGTGAATCTGAATGCACAGAGAACCAAGGACAGACACTACTTTTTCAAGCATAAAATACAAACACAATCCATGCATTGTTTCTATTTCATTTTGGCTGCAAACACATTTCTACTCAGATTTTCCTCTCAGTGCCTTCAAATTCTTCAGGAAAGTCAACTAATAAAATAAATTTGTAGAGGAAGGAATGAGCTTATGAAATTACAATCATTTCTGCAAGCAAGGAAGTATTAAATGGACTCTGGAAAGTCACACATTCCGTATCCTACTATTTGGATTCATTTAGACTCAAGATTCTCTGTTGTCTACTTGGGAATTTTGATTTATGGTTTAGTTTCTCTGTGAATATAGATGAATTAAAGTGGGCTTACAAATTTTGTCACTGGCTAAAAGATCACAGCCACTTCTTTTATTTTAAGGAAATGTTAGGATTTGTTTTATAAGCCAGGGTTAGTAAATACTTTTTTTTTCTTTTTCTTTCTTTCTTTGTTTTTTTTTTTCAAATACTTTTCTATAAAGGTCTAGATGATAAATATTTTAGGCTTTGGGGGCCATATATCACTAGTATAATTATTCAACTCATTCAATAAGAATGTTGCACAGAAGAAGCAACACATAATATGTAAAGAAATTAACACAGCCATGCTCCAATAAAACTTTATTTACAAATCAACAGGTTTTGGTATAGGCTTAACTCGTGGACTATAAATTACTGACTACTGTAGTAAGCCATCCTCTCTGTACAGAAGTGTCACTGTGAGGACAGAGTGATATCTTTAGATTGAGGTAGGAAAAAGAGGGCGGAAGACACTGAGTCCTAGTTATTCTATCATTATTTAAATAACTATAAATAGTGTTAGCCTCTGTGCTTAACATTTAGCTCACATGAGATTTGTGGAGGCCAATAGACCTCAAATGACAATGTTCAAATTCTCTTTTCATCTAAGGCCTGAAATTGTGCACTTCTACACAATTTTGATGTTGTTGATAAAAGATACGTAGCAAAATAACTACTTAAAGCCATGCCTCATAAAAGCAAGTACTGAGTTTTACATGGTGGCACACACTGGTAACCCCAGCACAGAGAAAGATTAAGGCAGGAAGAGCAAAGTTCAAGCCCATATCCCAACAGAGATTCAAGCATTAACCAAGAGGGCATTATAATCTTTCACAAACAAGAAAAACTCCATTGCCCCAGCAACCAGGCCCAGCATGGGAGTGAGATTGCCCAGGGTCCACTGAGAACTCATTCAAAGAAGGCTGGCATGTGAGTGGAACTTTAGCCATCAGACATGCCCAGTGTGGAACACTACCACGGAACTCCCTACAGAGAGACTACGGACAAGAACCTTGCCACTTATCCAGGAGCAGAACATCTTGCCAGAATGGCACAGCAAGTTCACCTCCAAGGGCTGCAGTAGGAAGAAGGGAAGCTCAGCAGCCAGACCCAAGCCACACCCACCTGGACAAGGTTGAACTTGGTAGATCTAGATCTGGTGCTAAGGTAAGAACTCTACCAAAGTTCTACAACAAAGATCAGAAGGCAGGGCTATACAAAATGACAAAAAGGAGCAAAATACACTCAGGCCCTGAGCCCACCCAGAACAAAAACAGGAGACAACAACATAGAAGAAATTGAAAATCACACACCTAAAATCTCTGAAATAATAGCGTCTGAAGTAAAGAAACAGTTGCAGAAAGGTATAGAGGAAATCAGATCAGAAATAATTTCTGAAGTAAAAAAGAGAAATAATACATATAATTAAAGAAGTACTAAGTGCCTCTGAAGCATATAGAACTCCAAATAACATCAACCCAACTAAAACCACACCCATACATATAATACTCAAGATCCCAGAATTTCAGCACAGGAACAGTATATTAAAAGCCACTAGAGAAAAGAAACTGACCACATGTAAAGAAAAACCCATTAGAATAACCGCAGATTTCTCTTTACAAACCATCAAGTCAAGAAGAGCATGGGGTAAAGTATTTCAAGTCTTGCAAGAAAACAAATTCCATCCCAGACTACTATACTCTACAAAACTCTCTTTCAAGCTCAACAATAAGTGAAATACTTCCAGGACAAAGAACAACTGAAGAATTTCATGATGACAAAGCCAACTCTGCAGTTTACTAAAAGATGTTCTAGAGAGGGATCAAAATGACCACACTCCATGAAGGGGAATGGAAAAAAACCACCAAATAGGGCAAACAAACACAGGAGAAAAAGAGGCATACAAAAGCAGTCTTCCAATTATTCTTTTGTACACAGCAGCAGAATATGTCCATCAGCATATTCTACAAATGAACCTCTCCTGTACTCTATGGGTCATGATTCTGTCTGGTTCAATAGGGTGGATATAGAGAAAGTAGCAGTTGCTCAGTCCCACAAGTGACACCTGGTCACCAGTAAGCATCATGGACACTGTCTGTGTCCACAACATACTAGAACTTTGTGAGATATCCTATCACCAAACTGTCAGAAGTTCTGGTCATATATTTGCCATTCTAGTCTTTATGTTATGTTTTATTCTTAGTAATTCTTTACTACCATGGAAACTTTTTCTTAGTTGTTATCTTTGTATATATTAACCTATGCAAATACTGTGCTAGTACTCTGACTTCATCACAGATTTATACAGATGATACATGACATTCTGACCTCTAAGTTGGACTTACAATTTGATTTGAATTTTGGAATATTGTTTTGAAATATTTAATTTAATTTTAATTAATTAATATTTAATTTTCTGAATGTTGTTTAATTATACTTTTTGTTTTATGATTCCTACTATATCTTTGACTTACAATTTACTTATAAGACATGGTATGATATTTTCTCCTAGTATTAGGAACTTTAAAAAGAAAAAATATATATGTATATGTATATGTATATGTATATGTATATGTATACACAAGAGAATTAGGATAGATATATAGCTACTTTGTCTTAGTTCATTGAGAATAAAAGTTTGTACTGATATTGTTCAGACAAGATATCAGGTCTGCATCTTGTTCTCTGAATAACTACTGTGAAGACAACAATATGCATGGTATTAATTATTGTAACCATCCTACCAACTTGTTTTGAAACTGTTTCACTGCTATTTTATCTTTTTTCTAATTAAAATAAAAACAATATAGAAAAAGAAAAGAAAGAAGAAAGACTCCAACATGAAAGAATTAATCACTATATGAAGCTATCTAATTTCTCTTATAGGGCAATTAGGCACCTGTGAGAAGTTCTGAAGAATGGTATGTGTTGAATAAAGAGAACCTAGCAGGGAAGATAGCTCAGAGTGGCTTAAGTGCCTGCCTGACAAGCACAAGGTTCTCAGTTTGATCCCCAGTGCAAGAGAGAGAGAGAGAGGAAGTGGGAGGAGGGAGAGAGTGAGAGGGCAAGTGAAAGGGAAGAGGGGAGAGAGAGAGAGCCCACCAATTCAGGACCTAGGATCTCTGTGGCTCACGAAGCTGGGGCTTTGAGTAGATTCAAGCCCTGGAGGCACTGCTGTGAATGCTGCCAGCCAGCAACATTAGCAATGCTATTACCACAGACCACAATGTGGAGCTAAAATATTTAATGCAATATAAAAAAATATAAAGCCAAGAGAATCAAAACAATGAAAATAGCATTTTTGCTAGCAGTCCAAGATCTGCTCTGAGAACAGCAGAGTTCGTGGCCAACCCTTAACGCTATTCTTTAGAAAGCTCTATGAAAATCAGAGCACAACAGAAGAGAGAGAATGTAGAAAATATTGATTCAGAATGTCTCATGGATTTCTACTTTTTGGAACCCTACATATTTCCTCCCACAGAGTGCTGTGATGATACCTTAAATCTTGTTCAAAACTGTATCCAAACTCAGCAAGAGAGAGAGATCAGGAATGAGCATCTCCTTCCCTGCTACAGCTTGCACAGAGCAAACTCTGTGTCCCTAAGATGGTGTCCAGATGTCTTCCCCAGCCAGCAGCCAGGGCTCCTCTGAGTTTGGCAGCTGCTCTCCTTTCCAGCTTTATCTCCCATGACTCTAAGGAAACTTCTGTGTCTTCCCTTTACACTTCCCCACGAAGAAGACCTATTGTTCACTAGCCCACAAGCTGTTCATTTATACTGTTGAAGGCTACACTTCTCAGAGCACCTCTAGAACCCTGCAGATCCAGATGAGTCTACGTCATCTTTTCACATTAAACCTTCACTCCCCTGTGAAAGGCTTTCTTCTTTAGTCATTATTACTTTAGCTGTGCAATCTCTAATTAGTTGAACTCTTTTTTAAAAAAAATTTTATGTGTTTGGTACAGGGCTTCCCTACACAGCTCAGACTCATAGTGATCTTCCTGTTTCAGCCTCCCCAGCTCTGGAATTACAGGTGCACACCACCATGCTCAATCTTGGTGGTCAACTCAGCATGTCTGACACTTGCCTAGGCAGATGCTTAGACTGCTGGTCTCTGTGGCCTGATTAGTTGGACTCTTATCCTGATCTTACTTTTCCTAAAATGATCCTTAATCACTTCTTGGCATTTTGGGCTAAAGTCAATTAGAGTATGTAAAAATCCTAGCACATCCAAATTTCAAACTCTCGACTCTCAGATATGAAATCCCTTAAGATTTCATCCCTTAAGACAGTCACGGTGTCACGTTTATCTTGTCCATAATTCATTCTGCTATAAGCAGGTGACCACCAGGTGTGTTTATATCAGAGCCCCAAACTCCATTCACCCCATTGCCATCCCATTTCTGACATTCAGGTCTCTTATCTTCATGCCATCAGAAGTACTAGATCTGGATACTTGAAACTGAAACCTCTGATTGATAAATTAACCATCCTTAGGATGCTACTATGGACAAAGAAATTCTCACTCTTGAAAGTAAATCAATACACATTGAAAAAGCAGCCCTTTGTCTTTCAAGGTTAAATGCTTCTCAATGGAGTCATTCTTTTGGGTGTCCTGTTGCAGTCTGGGGAGAATTATTTGTGGAGAGAGAGGGAAAGGAAGATGGTTTAGTGATAGACAGATGGAAGAAAAGGAGGGAGAGGGTGGGGAAAAAGAAAGAGATAGAAGAAACCAAAGAAAAATAAAAATGAATCAAAGATCTCAACATTAAAACAAAAACACTTAATCTGCTAGAGGACAAAATAAGTAGAATTCTTGAAGACCAAGGTATAGACAAAGACTTTGTCAACAGAACCCTGGTTGCACAAGGAATAATACCAGACATTAACAAATGGAATCACACCAAATTAAAAAGATTCTTTTGCACATCCCAGGAAACAACTAACAAGACAAAAAGATGACTTACAGAATGGGAAAAAAATTTGCAAGCTGCTCCTCAAAGGACTAATATCTAAACCCCACCGCTGGGACCTGAACCTGCGCACCCGCCCCGGGTAAGCCCCTGCGCCCCTCTGCCCCGCCTCTGCGTTCCCGCAACTAACTTCCTGTTCCAGCCCAGCCCAAACCCCACCGCTGGGGGCTGAGCCTGCGCACCCGCTGCGGGTAAGCCCCTGCGCCCCTC
>PVJA010017431.1:0-40000 GCA_004027025.1 Myocastor coypus | reverse complement strand
TTTTTTTAACCATTTGCTATTTAATTTTTAAAAGAAAAATAATAAATATAATACAGAATTTCAAAACGAGCTGATAGAAAATTAACAATGGTTATTATATTGCATATTGCTATCTTCAAAATATTTGCTCATATTTAGGTGGTCTAAATATTTGCTGAGATAGTGAGGCAGTCTAAAAGCCAGCCTGGCAAGTGAAAGGACCTGAGTTCAATCCCTGGTACCACATGCTAATGCAGCCATGCCAGCCACCAAGTCTGGGTGTGGTGGCGCATGACTGTAATCCCAGCACTGGGGAGGTTGAAACAGAGGACCACTAAGAGGCCACATTGCATAACAAGACCCTGTTCCCAGTAAATAAATAAATTAAATATTAAGAAAAACTTTAAAGAAAGGAAAGAAAAATCCCCAAAATATTTGCTCAGATTACCAGATATAAATATACTTATTAATTTTCTTACATTTATCAACTCCTTTTTATACATTTTGGGTAAGAACTTCTTATGATATATAAGGTTTGCAAATGGCTTCTCATGGTGTATGAGCTGACTTTACATTATGGCAATTGTTTCTTTTCCTGTGCAGACGATTTTTAGTTTGATGCCGTCCGGCTTATTCAATTGTGGTTTACCTGAGCATTTGCAGAGGTATTCTGAAAGTCACTGCCAAGGTCCATGTCAAGGAATATTTGCTGTCTCTTTTCTTCTGAGAGTTTCATGACTTTAGATCTTACCTTACCTTTAAGTCTTTAATCCATTTTGAGTTAATTTCTGTAGCAGCATACATCAGAGATGTAACTGACTTCTTCCTTGTGGACATCGAATTTCGAATCCAATTTATTAGCCTTTCCCTACTTTGTCATTTTTGTGACTCTGTTGACTTAGCTCGGGTTCACTTCTGAGTTCTCTGTTCTTTTCAGGTGTGTTGCATGTCTCTTTTTATGCTGATAACATAGTCTCCTGGCTTTGGGGCTTTGTAATGCACTAAGAACTCAGGAGAGGCCATGCCTCCAAATGTGTTCGTCCACCTTAACACTGTCTCAGCAATTCCATGTGGCATAGTTTCTGTTTCTAGAACAGGTTCTCTCTCGGCAATATCAGCCAACGGCTTGCCTGCCTGCAAGGACCTAGAAACCCCTCTGCACTCCCCTTCACCCTAAGGCTCAGAACCTGTCCGCCCTCTGTCCTTACCTTTGCACGTAACCACAGTTAGAGCGCGTCAACAACCCCAAAGACTGGTCAGCTCATGATTCTATGCTTCACCTTCATAAAATTTCTTTCTGCTGATGTCAGGGTTTTAAAAACAAATAAAAATGTAAACTAATTGTTCTCATTTCCTAAGCTTCTGCATTTACTTATCTGTGGATTCAGTTCGTTTTTGGCTTTTTGTTTGTTTTTAGTGCCGGCATTCAAACACTCAAGCTTGTTCTTGCCAGGCAGGCGCCATGCTGATCGGCTATGTCCCCAGCCCATCCACTAACTTCTTTGGCACTCTGTATTTGTCTTTTTATTGCTCATTCCTGGGTCTGGTCATCATTCGCAGGTTGGTTTCACTGTGAGGCTGGAACGTGGAGATCGAACCGTCACCTCCTGTGCCTGACTGGGCACAGGAGCTTAAACCACCTAACCCCAACAGCTTTTGATCCCAGAAGAAGAAAGGTACCATTCTCCTCCCTGTATGCTCTCAGGCTGAGACACGAAGCTTGTCAGTTTGAACTTTAATATAATTAGATATGTAAACATTTTCTTTTATGACTAGTGAATGTAGTGAATTCTTAGGGGAATCCTCTCTTCTGAGCTTATAAAGGTGAGATATTTTGCTGTATTTTTAAAAAACCTTTCTGAAAGGTAAAATTAGGTGACTGAGATAAGAACACTGAATTTAAGACGTTTTTACAATTACGGTTTTTCTTAACACTACTTTCATCCAACACCATAAATTATAGCACTTGCAACTCCACTTAATGATTATTCCTTTGTCATTTTCTTTAAAGGTTGGATATGTAAGAAAGGTGAACATCCACGTGTTTATAAATTTTCTAGCTTTTTTAATTTCTGATTTCATTCCCTCATGATTGCAAAAGATACTCATAAATTTCAAATATTTAAAGTTTATTATGCTTTATTTTGTGGCCTAACATACGACGTCTTGTGGAGAACACTCACCACGCACCTGAGAAGAGTGTGTTCTCAAGTGTGTGTTGTGTATGTCTGTTCTAAGTGGTTTATAATATTACTCCAGTCCTATATTTGTTAATGAATCCTCATTCAGTTATTCCGTCCTTAAATGAGCTCTCCTAATTCTTCAGCTTTCTTTAGAACTGCTCCTCTCCTCAACTCTGTCAGTTATTCTTCCATATATTTTGGGGATATGTTATCACAGCAATACAAGAAAGCCATGTGAAAATTTTCTTCGAAATTTTTCTTCTCAGTATCTGTTGGCATCGCAGACCCTGCAGCCGCCTCCGTCTCCGCGCTTTCCCTCCACAAGCCTTCAGCCTGGCTGGATCGGAAACCCCCAGGACGTCCTGGGGGCCAAGCTCTCAGCTGGCGACGGTTTAGGGAGTTGTGACTCCTGGCGTCTGGAATCTGCCCGGGGCTGCTTTGCACCGGGACGCTGCTCACTCCTGCAGTTCTCAGCGCTCGGATCCGGGCCCTCCTAGGAGTTAGGTGTTGTTTTTAAGCTCCTCAAGGGCCCTGGGGTGTTGTCTCTTGCACCACTCGCTCCCTTCCACTCTCCCGAAAGACCGTGCACACTGCGCGGAGGGCTGAGGATCCAGAACCTGCTCCGGAGGGCTTGGTCACCGCTGCAGTGCTGGCTTCTGCGGTGTGCACAATGGCGCCACCTGTTGGGTCATAGTGGATCAAGCTGTCTGTGACTTGAGAAAACACTATCTGTACAAATTAATCACCTGGTTATGATGCTTGGTTCTAACTGCAGAAAAAGACTTCTGCAGGAATGTGGCTGATATTTGCACATCCCTGGAGAGTCGGAAATAAAAATAGCGGGCTGGGGAGATAGCTCCGTGGTACAAGTGCCTGCCTGGCAAGTGCAAGGTCGTAAATTCAAATTCAAATCCCCATCCTGCAGGAAAGAAAGAAAGAAAGAAAGAAAGAAAGAAAGAAAGAAAGAAAGAAAGAAAGAAAGAAAGAAAGAAAGAAAGAAAGAAAGAAAGAAAGAGGAAAGAAAATAAAGAGAACTACACAGCTGTTTGTTGCTATATAATTTTGTCGTGTCAGTATAGCGTATGATACCTTTTATTTCTTATAAACTTTTCCAGTTTAGCCTATTCATCTGACAATAATATAACCACCTGCTCTCTCTTCTTTACAATTTTCACAGGTGTATTGGTCAGGGTTTTACTTAGAGGAACAGAACAGATAATGTAAGGAATGTATATTAACATAAAATATACAATGCATAAGGAATTATAAGACTGGCTTGCAATAGTCAGCCACAGAGTCAGATGAGGAAGCGTGCAGAGGGAGTCTGCACACACCGGACTGAAGACCTCAGTGCCAAGGTCTAAAGCTCACTGCAGTGCTCCGTGCAAGTCTCTATCCCTCGGCTGATGGGTCTGCGAAGGAAGACTGAAGAGTCTGCGATGGACGCTGAAGAGTCTGCGACGGAAGGCGAAAGATCCAAGCTGGAGGCTGAAGAGTCTGCGCCGCAAGCCAGACGTTGAAGTCCAAGCCGAATGCCAAGACTGAAACTCCTCCAGCGAAGTGACAGTTTGATCCCTTCCTCAGCCCCTCTTTATGGGATCTTTCTTCTGAGTCACTCTGGGTGGGCCCTCTGTTCTCACCAGCAGGAAGCCAAGTTGACACAATGTATCAACCACTACAATAGGATACCTTTTGTCGTCCTTTTTACTTCCTAACTTTGTCTTTTATTTAAAGTGAGTCTCAGCCAGGCGAGGTGGCACACACCTGTAATCTCAGCACTCGGGAGGCTGAGGCAGGAGGATCAGTGCAAGTTCGAGACCAGCCTGGGCTACAAAAGTGAGCTCAAGGCCAGCCTGAACTGCATAGTGAGACCCTGTCTCAAAAAGACTAAATAAATAAATAAATAAATAAATATAAAGTGAGTCTCTTGTAGACAATGTATAGATGAGCGTTATTTCTCTGTTGTTTATCCAGTTTTAATCTTACTCTAAATAAGTTTCATTCTTTTACCTTTAAGTGGATTACTGAAGAGGATTTGCTTTGCCATTACATAGAAATATAATACTTATATATGTATATACATTACATATATACATTAAATACACATATACATTTATACATATAAGGGCCTGGGATATAGCCCAGGAACATAAGCACGTGCACTTCAATGCCCCCACTTCAATGCCCAGTACTGCAAAAAAATTTATCATTTAAATAAATATAAACATGTACATAAATATGCAATGCATATGTATGCAATGTATTCCTATCTACATAATGTGTACATATGTATAAATGTGAGAGATTTCAAAAATATTGTTAAGCTCTCTTAAGGATTATAATTAATGTCTTAAACTTGAAGGAACCTAGTTTAATAGTAGCAATTTAGTTCTTTTTTATTTTGATGAGAATAGAAAAAAGTAGATGAGACATTAGACATGATGCCCAATTTCAGAAGAAAGCAGGTACTCAGCTGTGGCTGTTCCCTGGCACATTGTTGGCTCTGACATAGTTGCTCAGGACTACATAAGCATGGAAAGCTGGTTGAAGTAGAAAGTTTATGCATTAACTACTATCCCCAAAAGTCCAATAGAAATTAGTAATCCAATCGCCTTAGCTATTCTGTGTATGTACATACGAGATATTTTCCCTTCCTTTTGTTTCCTCTCGTTTCTCCTTACACTCGTCCCCGCTGTTTACTCCTTTTCCTCCGTTTCTTTCCCTTTTACTACATCTATTGTGCCTTTCAGATCTTGCACACACTTTCAGGTTCTAACACCAAGGAGAGAATGCAATGTTTACACATGTGGATCTGATTAACATTACTTAAGAGTATAGCCTCTGGTTGTGTCTACTAACTTAAAAAAGCCTCACTTTACCTTTCTTTATAACTGAATAATGCTCCATTGTCTGCAAATGCCACATTGTTTTATTCGTGTGGTATTTGGGTTAGTTCCAAGCTGTAGATGTGACAAATTGTGCTGCTATAAACATGGGTGCACATATATCACTGAAGTATGATGGTTTCACTTCTTCTGAAAAAATACACAGGAGGGGAATAGCTGTGTTCAATGGAGTTTCTAATCCTAGCTTTTTTAGGACTCTCCACACTGTTTTCCATAAAGATTGTACCAGTTTACACTCCTATCAACAGTGGAAAAGGACTTCTTTTACCACAAAGCCTCTCCAGCCTTTGTTCTTAGTTGATTTTTCATTTATTTATTTATTTATTTATTTTCCTATTTTAGGAAAAGTTCTACAGGGTGTTCAGGGTCTCACTACTAGATCAGACTTGTAGAGATCCTCCTGTTTATAGCCTTCCAACATCTGGAATTACAGGCATGCGCCACCATGCACAGTCTCGGTTGGTATCTCCGTGTGCCCCAGGGGCAGGACCAGCATGGCAGGCCCAGGGATCGAACCCCTGGCCCTTGTGCCTGCTTACAGGTACTTTAATCCACTGAGCTATTTGGCCAGCCCCTTACTTGATTTCTCAATGATAGCCACTCTTTTTGGAGTGAAATGCAAGCTCGGTGTTGTTTTAATTTGCATTTCTCAAATGGCCAGTGCTGTGGAATGTTTTTTCATGTATTTATTTACATTTATATTTCTGCTCTGAGAAGGGAGTATTCATCTCAGCTGCGCATTTTTAAATTTCGGGGGCGTGGTTATGTTTTTAGTTTTTTATATATTCTAGATAGAAGTGTTTAGCCTGAGTGTTAAGGATTTTACCCAACTTGTGGGTTGTCTTTTCGCTCTGTTGGTGATTTCTTTTGGTGTACAAATACTTTTCAATGAGATGAGATTTCAGTAGTTGATGCTTTGAAGTATTTCCCATGAAGTTTGTTTTTGTTCATGAATTTTCTTTCTACTTCTTTGTCTTTAAGAAATCTACCTACTTTCTCTGCCAGTAGATTTGGTGTTCCTAATTTAATGTTTAGGTCTTTAATGTATTGTGATTTTAGTATATGTAGATGGACCTAGATTTAGTTTTAGTTTTTGCCTAGTAAAAAGCTATCTTATCCAGTGCCACTTATTAAGCAAGCTATCGTACTTCCAATGAATGTGTTTGGCCCTTCTGTCAGAGATAAGGTGGCTAAGTGTGTTTGTAGTCGTCTGCATCCTCCATTCTGTCCCATTGAGCCTCAGGTCTGCTTTTTTTTTTTTTTGTCAGTACCATGTTGATTTTATCACAGTAGCTTTGTAGTATAATTTCATGACTGCCTGTCAAGTGCCAGGTTGTGAGTTCCAACCCTAGTCCCCTAAAAAAGAAAAAGAAATGTAGTCTAATTCAAGCTAGGTATTGTAATGCTTCCTGCCTTGCCCTTGTTGCCGTGGTGGTATTTTGATAGGCATTGCATTAAAATCAAGTTACAATTTTGGGAGTATAGCATTTTCAAAATGTTGATTCTTTCTATCTGGGAGCAAAGAAAATCTTTAAATTTTCTGAAATCCTCTTGAATCTCTTTTTTTTTCAGATCTTTTACATCATTTGTTAGATTAATTCCTAAGAAGTTCATATTTTGGATGCTAATATGAGAGGTATTTTTCTTCTAAGCTCTCTCTCAGTAAGTTTGTTGTCCAAGCTGGGCGTGGTGGCACACGCCTGTAATCCCAGCACTCGGGAGGCTGAGGCAGGAGGATCAGTGCGAGTTCAAGACCAACCTGGGCTACAAAAGTGAGCTCAAGGCCAGCCTCAACTGCACAGTGAGACCCTGACTCAAAAAGACAAAAAAAAAAAAAAAGTAAGTTTGTTGTCTGTGTAGAGGAATGCTATTGATTTTTTCATGTTGACTTTATGCCCTGATAAACTACTGCTGTTGTTCATCAATTCTATGGGCCTCTTGATGGAATT
Organism: Myocastor coypus; assembly: GCA_004027025.1. Taxonomy (NCBI): domain Eukaryota; kingdom Metazoa; phylum Chordata; class Mammalia; order Rodentia; family Myocastoridae; genus Myocastor; species Myocastor coypus. The sequence continues at coordinate 32,983 of PVJA010017431.1, read as the reverse complement.
TTTAGGGTCTTCTATGTAGAGTATAATTTTATCTGTGGTTAATGATAATTTAATGTATTCTTTTCCAGTGCTTATTCCTTTTATTTCTCTCTGTTTTCTAATAGTTTGTGACAATATTTCTAGAACTGTATTGAAAAGAACTGGCAATAGTGGATATCCATGTCTTGTTATTGATTTTAAAATGAAGGCTTTCAGTTTTTCTCCAATTAGAATGATGTTGGCCTTTTGGTTTATCAATAATGATTAAAAAACACATTTTAAAAAATTCATCCAATTTATTAAAGATCATACACTATAAAGGAAAGAGCAAGTAGCCAAGAACTTTATTTTAGCAAATGCATATCATGGGATAAAAAATAATTATGATATAGTAAAATTGTATTAATTTTTTAAATTTTTTATAATTTTATTACTTTTGATAAGAAATAACAGTGACACAGCTTCAAAACATATTAGTAGCACAGCTACAATAATTAATACAATACATATTGTCTTCAAAGTAGTTGATCAGAGTACAAGATGCAGACATGATAACTTTTTTAAACACTATTGGTACAAATAAATATTTCTTCTCAGTGAGCTAAGAGAAAGTACTTGTGTACATAGTTCAATATTCCATAATCATTGTGGGTTATCAGAAGAACTGACATTCTCAGAGGCTATTGATTTGAGCCTTTTACAGCTCAGCACACTAATCTGGATTTACTTTTTATGCCTCATGATTAAATTTTTCTGCTGGGTGGTTAAGGCCAAATTAAAGCAAGATCTATATCACAAAACATGTAACTTTTGTATCTGACAAGTTTTTGCACACCAAAAGTAATTACCAGGCTGGCAAGATGGTTCAGCAGTCTAAAGCACCTGCTTGGGCAAGCTTAGGCAACCGCAGGCACCATGGTTTAATCCCCTGCACCATATTCTGCGCCAGCCCCACACCCAGGGTAGGCCAAGCCAGCCATAAAAAAAGGAAGGCTGGGAAGATAGCTCCATGGCACAAGTGCCTGCCTAGCAAGTGCAAGGTAATGAGTTCAAACTCTGGTTCTGCAAAAAAGAAAGAAGGAAAGAAAGAAAGAAAGAAAGAAAGAAAGAAAGAAAGAAAGAAAGAAAGAAAGAAAAGGAAAGGAAAGAAAGAAGAAATTACCAACAGAGTAAAAAGACAACCCACAAATTTTTTTTAAAATCCTTTTTTTTTTTTTCCTACTTCAAAGATTATTTCTGATCTGATTTCCTCTCTACCTTTCTGCAGTTGTTGCTTTACTTCAGGTGCTATCAATTCAGAGATTTCTTTTTTACTTCAGAAGTTATTTCTGATCTGAGTTCCTCTATAAATTTCTGCACTTGTTTCTTTACTTCAGATGGTATTAATTCAGAGACTTCAACTATGTGAGTCCCATTTTCTTCTATGCTAGTGTCTCCTGCATTTGTTCTGGGTGGGCTTGGGGCCTAAGATTGCATCTTACTCCTTTTCTTTCTCATTTTGTATAGCATGTTCCTTTGACCTTTAGTGTAGAACTTTGGTGAAGTTATGCCATTAGTGTCAACTGAAATTTGAGTCTGGATCTACCAAGTTTGATCTTGTCCAGATGTGCCTGGCTGGGTCTTGCTGCTGTGCTCAGCTTCTTCCTGCTGCAGTTCATGGAAGCAAGCCCACTGTGCTCCTCTAGCGAGATATACAGCTCTTGGATTAGCTGGGAGGATCTGACCTTCAGCCTTTCTGCACAGAATTTTGTTACAGGATTCCATGGCAGATGCTGTGGCTGGGCTTTGGGTGGGGAAGAAGTTCCAGTGTTGTGGGGTGCAGGGCAAGAGTTCCTACCTTCATGCCTGCCAGTCCAGATTCTTGGAAGGGAAGGAAAAAACACATTTTTGGAGTCAAGTATTATACTGATACCAAAACCAAATAAAAAAGCCAACCAAATAAGAAAACTACAGACTATTCTCCCTGATTAACATAGATGTAAAAATCTTCAGTAAAATACTCGCAAATTGAATGCAGGAAATCAGCAAGAAGATTATACAGAGATGCAGAAAGAGTTCAACATATGCAAATCTACGAGTGTAATACATCATATTAACAGGGCCAAAAACGAAAATCACATGGCCATCTCAATACATGTAGAAAAAAATTTCTGACAAAGTTCAATACTCATTGGGAGAACTTCAACCTTTTTAATTTCATTGAAGAGTTTGAGGAATATTGGCTTTAAATGTTGTATAAATTTCTTGTAGAACTCATCTATGAACCCCTCAGGAACTAGGCTTTACAGTGTTCACAAGTTTTCATTACATTGTCAAATTCATTAACTGATGTTGGGTTATTCAGAATTTTTATATCTTCTTGATTTGGCTTTTGTAGTTCATATATATATCTAGACACTCATCCATTTCTCTTGTGTTTTCCATCTTATGAGAGTAAAGATTTTTGAAGTAGATATTGATGAACTTCTGAATTTCCAGAGGATCTGTAGTAGTTTCACCTTCATTTTTATTGCTTGAACTTGTCTTTCTTTCTTTCTTTCTTTCTTTCTTTCTTTCTTTCTATTTTGTTTGATGGAGTTGGCTAGTAGTTCATAAATTTTATTTATTCTTTCAAAGAATCAACTGTTTGATTCATTAATTTTTATATTGCTTTGTTTTCATTGCATTTATTTCTTCTCTGATCTGTATGATTTCCTGCCTTCTTTGGGCTTTGGACTTGACTTGCTCTTCTTTTTCTAGGAGTTGGAGGTGCAGCATAAGATTGTTTATTTGAGCTCATTTTTGCTTTCCTAATGTGAGAATTTATCAATATAAATTTTTCTCTAAAAACAGCATTCATTGCATTATAGGTTCCAGTAAGTTCTATCTACATTTTCATTTGATTGCAAGTATTATTTAAATTATTATTTAATTTCATCTGTTACTCATTGATTGATTGATTGATTGTTCAGGAAGGTGCTATTTAGTTTCCATGCTTTATGGTGTTTCTGTTCTTTTGTTTTTCACATTTATGTTCAAGCTTTATTTGTTTCATTTGTTCACAAAAAAAGACATAGGAGTTTTAAATTCTTATTAAACAGTCTCAAAAGTAAAACATTTCTATAGAAATGTAAAAGCTAGTGTACAAATGTCACATTTTAATAACCAAAGAGTAAAGTTCACTTACAGGCTGACTTGTGGCATAGAATACTTGGTCATAAAACATACTTAAGTACTTTTTTACACTGATAAAATGGAGGTGTTTTAAGAGTCAAGCAGGTTTTAGGGGAATAAAATCAAACAAACAAATTCTCCAATGTTGAAAAGATATTCAGTGCTGAAACAGCTATTTTCTTAAAACCTCTCATTTGAAATCATCTCCCTTTTCCCTCCCTGCTATTATTTTATGAAAAAAAATCTAAATATTTCTTTCATTTAATTACTGAATTGTGACAGATTACTTGAAATACACAAATGGTAAAAAAAAAAAAATCTAACTGTGTGCCTATGCTCTTGAATATAATTCACTAGGAAAGAACATTCTGGTCTTCAGTTGTTAATGAAAATTCCTTGTTTTTTCATAAGTACCAGTTGAGAGAATATGTCATTGAGTGAAATCTTAGTCTGACTTCCTAGTGCTTCAAAGTTGAATTTCAGGCATACTCCTTTGGGCTGGTCCATAAAACACTGTCCAGGATACCTGATCCTTCCAACCAAGGATTCTTCTTCACAACACACTTATCTGACAGAACCTTTAGCTTCATGGGAACTTTGTTCATTTTCTGACGTTACTCCTTGATCCATACTCATTGGTTGTTTTGCTTGCAACAGCTTTTCATAAAAGCAGTCATTTTTTCACTCTACTGTAAAGTTCCTGTCAAATTGAAAGTTACTTTCGAGTGATGATTTGAATCTTACTTCTGGTGAGTAGCTTGGTAAGTATCTTTGATTTCTCTCCAGTTGGCCATAATATCTTTCTGATTGACCATGAGATCTCCATGCATGATCATACAATCTCTCTCCATAGGCATTTCTTTGAGTAAAGATATAATCTCTCTGAGTAGGCATGGTGTCTCTCTGGATAAGCATGGAATCTCTCTGAGTCCCCATAGAATCTCTCTGAGTGCCCATAGGATCTCTTTGAGTGGTCATAAGATCTCTTTGAGAGGCCATGATATTGCTCTGAGTGGCCATAAGATCTTCTTCTGTAGCTATGAGATCTCTCAGATTGGCCATGAGATCTCCTGGATTCATTATCAAATCTCTTTAAGGTGTCTCAGTTTCCTTCCAATTGTTGCTCCTTTTCTTCTAATTGGATTTTATTTATCTCAGATTGAACCTTATAATTGTACTTCTCCTGCTTCTGGTTGAAAGAGCTTTGTCCATATTTGGATACAGATGTTCTTGACCAGAGTTTTTATCATGTTCTTTCTTGATGTTTCTTTCATGTCCTCTGTGCCAGGGATACCCATGAACTTTTGATTGTTTTCTTGGAGATGACTGCTTTCTATCACACTCAATCTTGCTCTTTTCTTCAGTACTTCCATCCCTTACGTTTTTAAGGCATACAATGTCATCTGAGAACTGTTGCCAGAGGCATAAAGGCAGAACAAGGGAAGCTTCTGAAACACTGTTAAGAATGCTGTTTGGAAAAGCTGTTGGAAGCTGCTAGCTCTCTTGGGCTGTTCTTCTGGAGGACCTTGTCATGCTGGCTTTGCTGATGAACTTGGAGAAGGTTGGATCCTCATCCTGAGCATCAGTTCCTAGCTCTTTAGTCATCTCTATCTGCCCCACATTTAGGTGCCAAATGTTGTAGAATGATTGGAGCCATGAAAAGAATGACAACAAGGCTGGATGAAGTAGGGCACAGGAGTCTCACTGAGATCAGTCTCTCTCTCTAAGTAAGCCTCTGTTCCTTCTTTTGTCAATAATTTCCAGCTAAATTGCTGTATGGTCTGACAGTATGCAGGGGATACTTTCAATTCTTTTGCATTTACTTAAGCATGCTCTGTGTGCTAGTATATCGTCTATTTTGGAGAATATCCCATGTGTAGCTGAGAAGAATGTGTATTCTGGTGCTTATGTTTGGGACACTTTGTAAAGGTCTATTAAGCCCATTTCTTCTCAAGTTTGGTTTAGTTCTGTTATTGCTTTGCTTATTTTTTTTTTTTTGCGTAATTGATTATCTTTTTGTGTCAATGGTGTGTTAAAGTCTCTGTCTCAGTTACTCTTCTTTCATTGCTGTGACAAACACCCAACACCCAAAATGAAGGAAGAAAAACTTTGTTTAGCTCACAGGTACTGTAGGTTTCAGTCCATACTCAGCTGGCTCCAAGGCACATGGCAGAGGGCAACTTTTCATGGTGGCAGTAGAAAACAGCAAAACAGCAAGGGCAAATGGTAAGAGTAGCAGCAACAATGGCAGTAAAGAGTAAGTCTGTCTCCCTTCTGTGGCATTCTGTGGCAGGCTATCTGCCCCAGGCTATGTATAGCACTCACACCCATGATCCCAGCAGCACTTACACCCATAATCCCCATGGATCACGAGTTAATCACAAACTCTACAAGTTTGTGATTGCATGAGGCTTTGGTGGGACAACTAGACACAAATCATAACAGTCAACCAGTACAATTGTGCTTTTTACCCTTTATTTTTTCATGTCTGTTAAAATTTGTCTTATGTAGTTGGGTGCTCCTACTTTGGGCGTATATATCTTTATAATTTTTATCTATTTCTCTTGCTGTTTTCACCTAACAAATATGTGATGACCTTCTTTATCTCTTTCAATTACTCTTGGTTTGAAGGTGACATTGTCAGCAACCAGAATAGCTTTCCCTGCTTTTTTCTGGGTTCCTGTAGCATGGAGTACTGTTTTCCATCTGTTGACTTTCAGTCTATGAATTTCTTTTTGACTTAAATGTGTTTCTTATAGATATCATATTGCTAGATTTTGTTTCTTGATCCACTGTCAGTTTACTTCTTTTGATTGGTGAGTTGAGGCTTCTTACATTGATCTTAGTAACTGGTATATATCAGCTTATCTTCATCATGTTATTTTGCTACTGTAGCGTTTCTATTTTTCCCTCTGTTTAATTCATGTTCTGCTTTGTGGGGGTTTTTAATGCTGCTGTTCTTGAAGTTGTGGTTATTTTTGTCTCTTTCTAAAATATCCATCAGTACTCATTGTAGAGTTGGTTTGGCTTTCATGAATTTCTTCAGTTGTTCTTTGTCCTGGAAGTGTCTTATCTATCCATTAAATTTCTTAGAGACTTGCAGTGTACATCAGTCTGCCTTGGAAGTTGTTTTCTTTCAGGACCTGAAATGTGTTACTTTGAGCTCTTCTTGACTTGATGGTCTATGCTGATAAAGCTGAGATTCCGATGCTGTTTTCATTATAGGTGATCTGCTTCTTCTCTCTAACAGCTTTTAAGATTTTGTTCTTATGATGAACTTCTGGGATCTTAATTATTATGTGTATAAGTGTGGATTTATTTTGATTGTGGCTATCTGGAAATTTATATGCCCCATTTAACTATGTCAGATTCTTTTCCCATGCCTTAGAAATCATTTGCTATTACTTCTGCAGTATTTTTATGTCACTTGTGTTAACTCCAACTGTTTCATTAATACATATTAGTTTTGTATTATTTTTCCATAATCTTCTAGTTGTTACCTTGTTAGTTCCTGATTTCTTATTATTTTAAAGAGATCTTTCCTTTCATATTTACTAGCCGCACTGCTTTCTTCTAGGTCTGAAATTCTATCTTCTGTCTCATTCAAATAGTTTTTCCAGGTTTCAATGGAACTCTTAATATCCTGGATATCTGTTTTAATGTCTTTCTTGCATTCTATTTCTTTCCTATATTGTTCATCCAATGTTTCCATTATTTTCCTGTTCTGCTTCATTTTTTTAAATTTATGTCTTCTTTAGATGTACAGACCAATGCTTTCATGATTGTTGTCATTTCTTTTTTTACCTGAGAGATTATTTATAATCTAATTTCCTCGATAATCTGATGGAGTTTCTTCATCTTAGTTTCATAAATTTCAGAAATTTTAGACATATGACCTTGAAATTCTTCTATGATTTTGTCATGTGGACTTGTTTTGGGTGGGCTAGAGTTCTGAGATTGCCTTTCACACCCTCCTTTTTGACATTTTTGAAGCTCCCAATGTTCACTGTGACTGTGCAGTGATGTTAGGGGTCAGGGGCCAGGGTTCAGATGAGCAAGGTTCCCATGAGAGTGGGAGGGCAGGGTAGGCTGGCCAAACCTCCCTCTGTGTGGGGCTCAGTTGCTTTCCACCTCAGTGGTGGGGAGGGTGTGGGCCTTACCTCAAGAAGGATCTGATGATGATGAGTACTGACCAAATCTCCAAGACTCTCTCAACGTGGAGAGACACAGGGTAAGTCTCACCAAGGCTCCCACTTCTGGTGGAACAGGCAGAAGCAGCTTAGTAGAGCTAAGGTGATGTGATTGTGGGAGAGGTGGTCACAGTTCAGCTAAGTTCTGGTGATGGTGGGGTAGAGAGTGGGGCAGAGCTTACCAGGTTCTTGTAGCTGTCCTGGGACCACTTGACATTTATGATGGTAGGAGGAGTGTTTGCAGCTCAGCTGTTCTCTGGTGAAGGTGGAGGAGTGCAAGACTCACCATGTCCCTACAGCTGTCCTCTATTCACTTGATGTCCTTGGGCTGCAAGAGAAGTGGCCACAGCTCAGCTGAGCTCTGGTAAGGATGAATTAGATCTAGTTTAGACAAATGTGCTAAGACCATTTAATGTGAGGAAATGATATTATTTTCCACACAGTATTGGGAAAAGTGGATATTAACATGTAAAAGAATGAAGCTGAGCTGTTACCATATCCTATATACAAAAAAAGAAAAGTTAAAATGTTTAAAGACCTAAACTTAAGATTTAAAACTATAAAACTCTTTTTAAAAAACACAGCAGGCAAATTTCCAAGACATTATTTTTGGCAATGATTCTTAGATATGATACCAAAAGCATAGGCAATAGAGAAAAAAAAGAATACATAAATTGGACAATGAGAAATTAAAAATTTCTGGGCATCACAGATCATTCCCAAAAGACTGAAAATACTACACATAAAAGGAGAGGACACAATTTCAAATTATATTCAAGAAGGTAGTGATATACAGAATACACAAATAACTTTTATAGTGTTAGAAAATAAACATACCAATTAAAAAGTGGGCAAAGGACTTGAGTCATTAGTCCTCCAGTGAAGATTACAAATGGTTAATAAATACCTGAAAAGGTTCATGAACATTAGAAAAATGCAAACGGTAGCCACTGGATTACTGTCCATGGGAAACTGTGTTACAGGAATAACAGTCTTTATTAGTCATTACAAGAGCCAGCTACTCGCTCATCCCCCTTACAAAATTGGGAGCACACACATTTCTTTGTTTCCCTTTTGCTCATATATGTTCCCCAGTTGCTATGGTGACCACTCTAGAATGCTGTGCCCACCAGTGTGACATTTGGTGGACTATCATGGAAGCGAGGTCATGGCTTAGGCCTTGAGATTTATGGCTACATATGGGCACATGGTTAACTCTACTTGCCTTAGTTGGTCCTGTTTCCTCCCTTATCTCTTTTGTGTTTGTGAAGTTTTAGCAAGGCATGGGAAGGAGTGAAAGATGGGACAGCTGAGGCAGGGTCAGATAAGGTGACCCAACCCAGGTGTCTCCCATGACTAAAACATTTCAGGCAGGCGTCAAACTCAGTTGATTCCATCTCAGTTGCTCCTATTTTTAAAGTGAGTTAGATACTACACTAGAACTTCTTTAGCCTAGCATGTCATTTCCTGTAAAACCAAAACTGAAAAGTTCATGAGGAAGCAGGAGAACTAGTTGTCATATAATACAGATGGAGAGAAAAACTAGTGCAACCACTGTTCCAGCCATCTGATGGTTGTTCAGAACAACACTTTCTTTTTTTTTTTGGTGGTACCAAGGATTGAACTCAGGACCTTGCACTTGCTAGGCAAGCACTTATTCCATTGAGGTATCTCCCTGGCCCCTGATGGTTGTTCAGATAGCTGGAGATGGAAAATCAAGACAAGCAAGTCAGTCTAAGAAAGTTGAATGATATATTTTTCTCTTATATGAGAAATCTAAAGTACAAGTAAAGGGCAAGCCAAATAACTCAGCAGATTAAAGTGCTTGCAAACAGGTATAGGATCTCGGAGTTCAATTCCCAGGACTGCCATATCAGCCCCACCCCCAGGGGCACACTGAGATGGCATTGAGACTGGGCGTGGTGGCACACAGCTGTAATCCCAGCTTTTGGGAGGCTGTAAACAGGCAGATCACAAGTCTGATCCAGTAGTGAGACTCTGAACACCCTGTGGAACCTTGCCTAAAATACAAATTAAATAAAAACGATTTAAAGTACAAGTAAATAAACTAGTAAAATTAAAGAGAAAAGTATAGAGACTAGCAGTATAGAAACTAGAAGCAGATTCTCAGATATAGGAATAAGTAAGAGAGGAGACATGAAAGGACAAAAAGATTAAGTGACTGAAATGACCAAGATATGTTATATGCACATAGCTATACCCAAAAGGAAAATCTCCATTCTGTATTACAAGCATAACCTAATAAAGAAAAGAAAGAAATAAACACTATTAGAGATCAAGTGTACTGGGGGGGGGGGGAGGAACTGAAAATTCTCCTACATTTATAAGTCCCTTTTAAGAAAATATACCTAAAGAAACCAATGAACTTACTTTTTCTTAGTAATGTTCCTTTTGAGCAGTCAACTCAGTACAACAGAACAAGCTGGTATTTATTGGCATTTAAAACTAAGAAACTGAAGCTAGTTTCTCATGGTTTTATGGTTTTAAGAGAAACTAATGCTTATCAAATTTTCATAATTTCATTTAATACCAATGAACAATAACTATATATATATATATATATGAAATACAAAGTGATATTATGGTAGAAAATAAAAATATGTTAAAAGAGAGGTGGTGGCTTTCAGAAGACATCAGTGTTGGGTGAGTAAAAATATCAATTTGAAATTGGAGTCCATTGTCAAAAGCTCGATTCCATTTGTAAAAAAAAAAAAAAAAATACTTCAAAAGGCACTATACACATTATCTCTTATCTAATATCCTACTAATGATTCCCACCTACTCTTTCTTTATCATTGACTTGTAACATTCATATAGAAAATTAGCCATTGGAAATACATATATTATTAAATCTAACCTAACTTAGAGAGTCACTAAGCCCCTCTATAGTGAAATGATGATTAAGTTAAGAACATAAATGAGCAGACACATCCCAAATCCCAGTGACTGCATTTTTGTCTCTCTCTGTTCTCACCCAAGGTGGCTCCTTGTCCAAATAATAATTCAAACAAAAACATGGCCAACTGTGCAGAAAATAACTGTTTATGGTAGGACAATTGCTGATAGGGCTCTAATCTAGTTATACCAGAATGTTCTGAGGCACTCAGGCAGTCACTGCTATGCCAGGGACACTCCAGAGACCTGTGGCCCTGTGGTGGGGCCCCAGAGGCCTCATGTTAGCCATGTGAGAAACAGTAAATCAGGGTGGAGTCTGCCCAGGGCTTCCCCAGCTGTCTGGGAAACAGTAGCTCTTACACTCACCCCATCAGAGCTCTGGTAGGGTTTTTTTTTTTTTCAATAGAAATTACATGGATCTAATCCACTTCTCTGAAAGCAAAGGACTTAATTTTTATCTATAAGCCTAAAAAGGTGAGAGGCCCTGCAATCCATGTCTATTCACAAAACTACAAGAATGACATAGAATTTTTAAAATCCCATTCTTCATACCCTCAGACTGCAAGAAATCAACAAATACAGTGGTTAAGGAACTATGGAAAAAATTCTTGATTCAAGATAACAGAGCATTATGGGTCTTGAATTTATATCAACAACGTTATCATACGGGTGTTCAATTGTTCCTATTCTTACACCCATCTCCTTTGTACTGAAGAGGCCCAGTGTCATGATACAGTGTCACTCAGGAGAACAACATCCAAACAGACCATAGCCACTCCATAAAATCCAAAACTGAGGAGAAGCTACAGGAGTCATAGCAACGAGGAGTTGCTGGCACAGGCACAAGGGGTAGCACACTAGGCACCACAAGACAGGTACAAATGAGCAAACCGGCTCCTGGAAGTTAGAAAACCCAGTGACAAAATGAAGCACACAGCCTCAAAAGTGACCACAAGTAAAGAGTCATTTGAACACCTGTTGCTGCACCTACATAAGCTGAGAAAGCTTAAAAACCCACACTGACTACGCCTCCTCAGCTGAACCCGCACGAGTAACACAAAGCGAGCTGTCGACATCTCCCACAGACTCACGTGGGACGTTGCTTGATGCTGATCTTAGGAAGCAGTGAAAAGCGCATGCTCAGATCCTCTAACCCCCATCACAGCCTTCAGCCAGAACCTAGCAGTGGAAAGAGTGAACCACACCGTCGCGACAGCGGAAGAACGGAAGACCTGAAGTGTCAGCCACAGACTAATTTTGGAAGCATGAAAACGTGGCTTCCAACCAATAAACCCTGCACTAGCCGTGGAGAAGACCTCAGAACAGATCCAAAGGATGTCCATGAACCTAAACTTCTGGATAACGTGTTCATGAAAATGTTTCAGACAGGGAGCTACTTGGAGTACAGTAACTCCATCTGCTGGCCAAAGGGAAGGAGCCTGGCTGAAAGTTAAGCTGTCCCAAAGGGGAACAGCTGGTTTGGAAAAAGGGGTAGAAGCTCAAGAGCAGGGCAGGTGCCCCGCTGGATGCACCCCAACAGGCTGACGGGAAGCCCCTGGCACGGGGCTGAGCGGGGCTGGCAAGGCGAGAAAGCAGGGGCGTGTGCACCAGCGGGGACTGGGTGTGCTCCCAGGCAGCTCCCCGGGACGCAGCCTCTCCATGCCGCTGACCTGGAGATCCAGGCACCGCCGGCGAGTGGCAGCGAGCCTCAGCCAGTCCCTGCTCAACTTCCTGCTGGGCGGTTTTCTGCTCCGTGAACGCCGGCCTGCGAGGCGCGGTGCCCAGCGACACTTGGTGCGGGTACTGGGCAGCGCGGCGCCAGAGCAGAAGGGCACTTAGGGCTGACGCCCGACTTGCCGAGCCAGCCCCAGGGCCCCGCGCGGCAGCCCTCTGCGGCGTTCACCGGACCCGAGGGCCTTAGGGGGCGGATCGGAGGACACCTGCTCTTCCTCTAGCTCTGCCCACTTCCGTTGCCCCTGCGCCGGTGCCGGGCTCCAGCCCCACTACCCTCGCGGCCACAGCCCTGCACAAGAAGCGGTGACTCTCCCTCTCCCTCCAAACGCCCGAGCTGTGGGACAAGGGTGGCGCTCGGATCTGCGCACGCGGGACCTGAGCGGTGCCCCTGCTCCCCTCCTCCTCTACGCCTTCTCTAGGAGTGGGAGGGCACCCCTCAGACAGGGCGGCTCCTACAGTGACGGGTTCCTGGTATCGTGGAGTCCCTCGTGCCCAGGCCAGCTGGGGCTGACTCTGCCCCTCCGACCTGCATGTTTAGCGCCGGTGCTGGGAGCGCAAGGAAGCAGCCCAGCCCCAACCAGGTAGATCAGACCCGCATTGCCCAACAGGGACAGCAGCGGCACTTGGCTCTGTCGTCCTTGACCCCCAAAGGCGTCGCGACGCAAGGGATCACCAGGTTGAGGTCAGACCCAACCTTTGCCTTTTCCTGGGTGACTCTATGAGCGATTTCGCCACCGGCCAACGCATGGGGGCGCATGGTCCCGTGGCTCTTGCCCTGGTGCTGCCCTTGACCGTGCTACCTACCTTAACGCCACGCTCAGACACTCTGGGTCCCGTTACCTCCGAGTGGGGTCATAGGCGCCCACTGCGTGCTCCCCAGGCTTCCACACGACTGAGGCCCTCGCTGGGCTCGCCTCCTTGGTTCCAAAGCCCGGCCAAGGGGCCTGTGCAGCCTCTGCACTCCCTCTAGGATCCCATTCTGGCTCTTGCCACCACCTGGTTCTGGCTCATCCATTGTTGGTGCGTGGCACAGTGTGTTGTGTTTCCAGACTCTTTGTCCAAACAATTGGATGAAACAACTGATGAAAAGGTAAATGTATCTTTAAAGTAAAAGAAAAAAAAATTAAAAGAGAGAAAAGTGAAGGAGTATCCTATACACAGGAAAATGCATCTTGCAGAACAGGAAGCTCATAGCGCTGTGGAAGCCAATGACCACCATCTTTTATACCTTCTCTGATCTTGTCCTGAGAAGTTGCTCTGAGCCCGGCAGGCGCCACGGCGGCAGCCCTCGGGTTGCGCCTGCGCACGCTGGTGGCTCTGGGGCTTGGGAGCCAGAGCCTGGCGGCCAGTCCCCAGATTCTCAGCTGTTGACAACAGAAGAGAAGAACCAGATTCTACTTGACCTTAAAAAAAGCAGGATGGTCAGAGTTAAGTGACAGACATGCCATCTACAAAGAATTCGCCTTCCAAAATTTTAATCAGACTTTTGGCTTTATGTTCCGAGTTGCCTACCAGGAGAGAAGATAAATCACCACCCGCAATGGTTCACTGTGTACGATAAGGTCCAGATAACTCTCACATCACGTGACTGTGGTGGACTGATCAGATGATATGCACAGCTGGTGAGATTCATTGAGAAAGCATCTGCCTTTGTGTGATTTCTTCTAAAATGCATGTAAAATATTATACCTATCCTAGCTGCAATATATTTTGAAGGTAGCTTTCATCAAAAAGTTCTACTGTGAATTATTTCACCTTTATACATGTTGTGTAATCAGTGCTTAAATATAAAATGACTTACCGCTGGGGAGAGAGCTCAGTGGACTAAGTGCCTCCCTTTCAAGTGCAAGGACCCCAGTTTGATTCCCAGTACTGCATGTTGTGCTGGCCACTGATACCAGCTATGGTGGCACATGTCTGTAGTCCTGGCACTGGGGATGCTGAGACAGGAGGATCACTACTAGTCTGAACTGTGTGGTGAAACCCTATACCAAATAAATAAGTAAATAAATAAATAAATATTTAAATATGAACCTGCGGTATTTTTCATTACATCTGTATATTCACATGAGATAAGCCAACACCACTAATTCTATTAATATTTTAAAAGAGAAATGGCATTCAGAAATTGGGGTGGGGAGGTATTCATATACTTTATAGAAATTAATTTGAGTTATGACTTCACAAATAACATTGTGTTGAAGAATAGCTGTAAGGTATGAGCAGAGTTCAGCAGGATTTTAATCTTATGTAACAATTCTTTTTATTTTATTTTATTTCATTTTTAAGTTTCATTAATTTTTTTTTTTTTTTTTTTTTTTACTTTTTGAGACAGGGTCTCACTATGCAGTTCAGGCTGGCTTGAGCTCAGTTTTGTAGCCCAGGCTGGTCTCAAACTCTCACCAATCCTCCTGCCTCAGCCTCCTGAGTGCTGGGATTACAGGCATGAGCCACCACACCCGGCTAAGTTTCATTAATTTTAATCACAAAGAGATAGCAATGAGACAGTTTCAGGACAGGTTAGTAGTACAATAATTAATACACTGCATATTGTGGTCTTCATAGTAGTTGTTTAACGTACAAGATGCAGTCATGATATCTTCTCTAAACACTATTAGTACAAATCTTTCTTCTCATCGAACTAAGAGAAAGTAGTTGTTATATAGTGCAGTGGTCCATAATAGTAGTGGGTTATCAGCAGAACTGACAATGTCGGAAGCTGTTGATTTGAGCCTTTTAAAGAGGAAAACAAAAACAATAAACAAAGATAAAGACAAAGCAACATAACACAATCAAAATGGTACAGAATTTCAAAACAAATTTAGAAAAAAAAATTTTTTTGCCTTTGACATAGAGTCATATTATGCAGTTCATGTTGGCCTTGAGCTCACTTTGTAACCCAGGCTGATACCAAACTTGCAATAATCCTCCCACATCAACCTTCTGAGTTCTGGAATTATATATTTGTGTAACCATGCCTAAGAATAGAAAACTAACAATGGTTGTTATATTGCATATCGTTTTCATCAAATTTGTTGTTCAGATTACGAGATATAGGCATGTGAGTTTGACCAATTAAACATTAACTCTTCCTTTCATAAATCTTACATTTTTCTCTTTGTCAAAAAAAGAAAGATATTCTGCCTCCCACTCTGTTCATGGTTGACAGGTCATATCCTGTCCTTCATCCTCCACTGCAGGCCCTTGTAATTGACAGGATACATGCTATTTTCCAGCCAGCCTGCTATGCTCTAATCTTCTGCCTCAGAAGGGATGAAAGTTTGAAAAAATGAACACTATATCCTCATATAGTGGGAGACAGAATCAAAAGAAATGCATATTATTTCCCAACTTTTATTTAAGGCCCTAATCCATGCATGAAAGCAGAGTCCCCAAGGCTTAATCACTTCCTGGAAGACCTCACCCCTTAATACTACCACAATGGGGGAGGGGTAAATTTCAACTTGAATTGTGGAGAGTCATATTCAGACCTTAATAGTCCCTGCCTTTGATATTTATGAGTATGTGTCCAGAAATGGGTGCATCTACTGGGAACTGTGGATCACATAGTAGTTCTAGATCATGTAGCAGTTCTATTTTTCACTTTTTTGGAAGAATCTCCATACTGTTTTTCCACAGTACTGGAACCTTATATATTTCTATCAACCAAGACATAATAGTTTTAATTTCTCCAATTTTCCAATGCAATATCTCCTTTTCTATTTTGAGGGTGTTGTTTTCTTGTTTTGTTTTGTTTGTTTGTTTGTTTTTGCTTTGTTCGACTGTAGCCATACTTGTTGTGAGGTCATAGCTTACTCTGGGTTTAGCAATACACTTCCTGCCATATCTGGTTCTGATAGTTGTTCTGTTTCTTCAGATTGTATTTCTTTGCCTGTTGATAGGCTTTCTAAATTGTCTCTTGGTAGCTGCAAATGATGTACCAGGTAAAGGAGCTGCTATCACTAGAGATTCAGCAATATTGTCATAGGTGTGAACCCATAAAAGTATGATCAGGCCTCTTTGATAAAGAGCCTATACCTCAGCACTGTAACTTCCTAAATCTTTTTTCTTTCTTTCTTTCTTTCCTTTTCTTCTCTCTCTCTCTCTCTCTCTCTCTCTCTCTCTCTCTCTCTCTCTCTCTCTCTCTCTCTCTCTCTCTTTCCTCTTATCTGGGAAACAGCAGCTAGTCTGGGCTAAAGACGAAATTTTTCCTTATAATCAAGACAGAGCAGACTGGAGTTATGTATTTCCCTTAACATGGGTCATTAGGCTCTAACAATACCTCAGCTGATTAGGTTTTGATTTTCCTGTGCTTTCCCAGAGCAGACCTCTGCTAAGAATAAAGTCTTATCATGTTTCAAAAATACTTTTCCTTTTTTATCCCTAATGGAATCAGAAAAGGAATTTTTCTCTAATTATTACTGAGAGGATCTGGTCAGACTCCTACAGGAAACTCCTACAAAACTGTAAGGGCTTCTTTCTGACTGGATCTTCTTCAAGTTTCTAACATTCAAATTTATCTACAGTGAGTCTCTAGCACCTTGCCAATTACAATTCAGGTTTCCCACTCTGGAACTGGCTTCCATGGTGGCTCCTGCTCTGAAGTCTCTGCCACAATAACCCATTACTTCCTGGACTTACCTGTCTGTCTCTCAAATCTCAGAGCATTGCTCTTTGTAGTATATGCACTCAATTGAATTAACTAAGTTTATATGTTTTTAACTTCTCAGATACATGTCAGGGATCTCTTTAGCATCAATTTTTTTTTTCTGAGATTTGGTTGTGTTATAATAATATTCTTGCCTTATATGCCATTGGCTTGAATGTTTCAAGTAAATGAGAAAAGATAATTTGTTTCAGAATATTGATTCCATTTCCCTTAAGAATTTTAGAGCATTTTGCCATAGCTTATCCCTATTAAGCTTAGGAAAGGACCAATGAAATGAAAAGTTGCAAGGCAATTATGCTAACCCTCTGTCCATATCTACTTTAAAAACAAGTTTCCCATATTTCTACCCCTGTCAAATTTTGAGGGACTCAGACATAAAAGTGAATAATTAGATATAATGTGGTAAATACAATAGAAATATATGTACAGCCTCCCTTGGTGCCTCTCCTTGGGTCCCTAAAGAAGGTAGACAGACATGATTGACAGGGTGCAGAGTCATCTGAGGGGCATGCCTATCTGTCCCAAAAGGCACTCTGATTAAATCATATACATAAGACATCCCTCTTGAAACTTTAACAAACTTTGAGTGGGGAAAATGTTACTGAAACTTGGGACATAGTATCTAATATGCTTTTGCTCTGGCCTAAAACTTTAGAGATTTTCTCAGTTTTGATTACTTTTACCTTTACTTGTATTAGTACTATGGAAGGAGAATCCGTGCGG
This sequence comes from Myocastor coypus, assembly GCA_004027025.1. Taxonomy (NCBI): domain Eukaryota; kingdom Metazoa; phylum Chordata; class Mammalia; order Rodentia; family Myocastoridae; genus Myocastor; species Myocastor coypus. Next base: position 15,619 of record PVJA010017431.1, on the reverse strand, counting down.
GAAGTGGCCAAAATGTGGGTTGGTGGAGACAGAGTGTCCTCACAGCCTCATTTCTTCTCCCTGCACTAAATGCCATGATAAAGATCTCAGAGCAGTTGCAGCCATGCATTCCTTCCAAGAACTCCAAGAGCGGACTCAGTGATGACCAGCCTCTGCTCCACAAATGGAAGGAAAGTCTCTAGGAGAAGGTTACATGCAAGCTCACTTCCAGCTTGATAGTTTCTAATTTGAGAAGTACAATAGTTACAAAATGCTGGAGCACATCAATAATGAACCTATTTAATGATCCTTAAAACTGTCATGTGTCTGTGTGTCAGAGGAGTTAGTGACCTGAGCGAGGGATGGCTAATGTGATGTCATATGTGATCCAGGGTTTGATGAGAAAAGACTTTAAACTGAAGTGGAAAATATGTATAAAATATTTAAACATAATAAAATCTAACTGAATGCACCAATATGAATGATATTACTGCTATTTTTTCCATATGATGTTCATTCTGAATAAGCTTATGAATCACTTCTTCTTAGGGCTGCTTGTTATAATGTATTAAACTATAAAAGGTTTTGGTGCCGGGCATGGTGGCTCACGCCTGTAATCCCAGCACTCGGGAGGCTGAGGCAGGAGGATCGGTGCGAGTTCGAGACCAGCCTGGGCTACAAAAGTGAGCTCAAGGCCAGCCTCAACTGCATAGCGAGACCCTGTCTCAAAAAGACAAAAATAAATAAATAAATAAATAAATAAAAGTTTTTGGTTATAAAGAAAATCTTAGAGTCATTAAATAAATGTCATAGTAATCTTCATTAAAAGTGAGGAAAAAATGGAGGATTCTGATAACTACAGCAAGGAGCCGGTTGAGATAGTTACTTTAGTGATGAAAAAATGTCTTCTTTTTTATCCTCTAAAGAGCTAGCAAGTGGGACAAAAGTAATGCAATGAGATACTTGCAATGGAAGGTGGAGAAAGGCAGAGAATTTCTACAAGTAGTACTATCTATGATCTCAAATTAGTCTGTCTGGAAATTTGTCTACTCTGTAGTCATTATCTTCTAAAATATTATCCGAAAATAAAGCTGAAGAGCTGGGGATATTGCTCAGCAGCACAAGCACCTGCCTGGCAAGTGCAATGTCTTCTGTTTGATTTCCAGCACACACACAAAAATAGCAGAATAAAGTTAGAGCGAAATGCATCCTTAGACCATACTGCTCAGGAGGCAGCAGATGTGCAGCACAATGATTAGACCAGAAAGAGGGATGTGACCAACGTCCTATTTTGCTCAGGGTTAAAGGCATACCTGCTTTAAAAATGGACAAAATGATTGCAAAATATTTCTGGAGTTTATTCATTCATTAATAAATACTAGCCGGGCGTGGTGGCGCACGCCTGTAATCCCAGCACTCGGGAGGCTGAGGCAGGAGGATCAGTGCGAGTTCGAGACCAGCCTGGGCTACAAAACTGAACCCAAGGCCACCCTCAACTGCATAATGAGACCCTGTCTCAAAAAGACTAAATAAATAAATAAATAAATAAATAAATAAATAAATACTATATGTCAAGCATATTCACATTGCTGAACCTACTCCACTGAACAAATTAATAAAATATTTTCCTTCATAGAGTTTATATTATTAAGTAAATATGCAATAAATAAAATATATAAATACCTTTAAAGAAAGATTTAATGATGTGTAAGTTCTAGTGATAAAAATTTTAAATTGAATTTGAGATTCAGCTTTGGGGGGTGGTATCTTATGAACAATGTAACCTTGGAAGACCTCCCCAAAGAGATGGCATTCCAGTCAAGACCTGTAAGATAGGAGAAACAAAGGAATACTCTGATAAAAGAAGGTATCAGGAAATTGGGTGAACCCTGGTTGTCATCTTATTGAACACATACGGTTTGTAGGCATGAGGATCAAATGGAGATCCAGTTGGAAACATATTGAAGAAACAAATGAAATAGGGATTTGCAAGCCATCCTAGGAATTCAACTATTTCATACAAACCACTGAAGGTCTTGTAGGAAGAGAAATGATTTAATATATCATTTACATTCATCAAAGAATTAGCCTAAGCAGGAATTAACAGAGAAGTAACATTCACCAGAACTCTTCAGTGACCAATTTCAGCTTCATTAAATCTAATCTCATAACATGTATCAGAAACTATCAGGATAGTTCCTCAGAAAGAGGATGCTACATTATCACTTCACATAGATGGATTATAACTTTGCATAAATAGATTGCTATTTTTAAAAATCACCAGAATTGTCTTTTACCTATAGTTAAAAGGAAAAGAAACTTTAAAAAACAATAAAAATAATTGTTAGATGAACTGTTACCATGTGTCAGATACTGTGTTTAGGATATTAGAAGCATTTCATATTATTATTGCCAAACCTTATGAAGTAGTTTTTCCTAATCTGTTTGAATTTTATAAGTGAGGCTATTAGTAGTTTATTAAGGTTGATATATATTGTTCAAAACAAATCTTTGTATTCAGATTGACTAGATTTGAAAGACTGTGCTTTCAATCAATGCTGGATTTTAGCAATAAACATAAACACAGTGAGTGTTGGGGCCTCCTCAATTTGTAAACAAACCTGGAGTATCAATGCAGAAAAGATAAGAATAAGAAGAAAAATGTAAAGTAACATACATACACAAAGTGGATAGGAAATAGGAAACTGAACAGATTAAAAATGTGCCTTTAAAATCTCATGTACTGAGAAGCAAGGATTATTGAAGGCAATTGGATCAATGGGGTGCCGTACTTACCTAGAATAATGCTTGATGAGTTTATAGCTCAATGGCCTGTTAGGATGTGGGGCTAGGTTGGAGCAGGACCGACAGTTGGAGCAGGGAATGTACTCTTGTCCTCAGCTCCTACTTCTCTCTCTGATTAGTAGGTCCAAAAAGAACTAAAAGCTACAAAAAATAAATTTTTCCTACTCTTGACTATTATTTCCATCTTAATTTCCTTACTTTCTATTTCAGATCTCAGCACTCTTAATCGTATGCTCTTGGTACTCCCAGTGTACATTTAGCAAAAAAAGAACAAATGCTAAAATTTCTACACCTGTTACAAATCTCATAGAAGTTCATATCCAATTTTCCAGTGTTACAGATGAGTAAATAGACACAACTGGATCATATTAAGAGCCAGTAAATTTCTATGGAAAGCAGCCTAGATGAGGTAAGGTTAATTAGAATCCAGCCCTGGAGTTCATGCGGCCCTCACTCCCTTCTCTGTGCCTGATCTCACCTTCAAGGGAGTTTGGACTAAATTATTCATGAAGTTCTGTGCCTTTCTTGTAACAGATTCAAATAGACATGCAGGACATTAAGAATTCCATTGAAAACTGGCAAAACTGCTTGAACAAAATTTAAAATAGAATTGTAGACCTTGGAGATAGCATTGAAGCTAGTGAACACAACGGAAAAGATTAAAAATTATAAGGAACTAGGAAATGATATGAAATAGCTGCAAGATGATGCAAAGAAAAATAATATAAAATAAATAGATATCAAGAAACAGCTGGAATCAGTACATTATGACATACAAAGACTGTAGAAGTAGTAGCAGAAAACTTCCAAAGCATGGGAAAAGAATCTGACATATAGTTAAATGAGACATAGAAAACTCAAGCTGGCCATAATCAAAATAAATCTATACCTGGACAGATAATAAACAGAATCCCAGGAATTCAGCAAAAGAACAGAATATTAAAATCTTCTAGAGAGAAGAAACTGATCACCTGTAATGGAAAGCCTGTCAGGATCACAGCAGATTTCTCAACACAGAACATTAAATCAAAAAGAGCTTGGAGTGACATATTTCAGATATGAAAGAAAACAACTTCTAACCCAGACTGACGTACTCTGAAAAATTATCTATCAAATTTCATGGCGAGATAAAATATAACCATGACAAAAATCAGGTGATGAAATTGATGACAACCAAACCAGCCCTACAAAGAGAACTGACAGATACTTTACATGAGAAAAAAATGACCACAACTTCAGGATCAACAACAGAAAAGAACCACCAAGCAAAGAAAGCAATTAGAGAGGGAAAACTAGGATCCTACAATAAGAAAATAACATGAAAAAATAAACCAATAAATCTCAGTTATAGCCATTAATGCAAGTAGCATCAATTCACCATCAAAAGAATCAGACTGGCAAAGTGAATCAAGAAAAAAATCAAATATGTCATATACAAGAAAAACACTTAAAAGGAAATTCACAGACAAAGTAAAAAGATGAAAAAAAAAATCATGTGACAAAGATCCAGAAAAAAGGCAGGGATAGCCATCTAGTTTCTGGCAATGCTGACTTCAAACCAAGACGATGCCAAAGTCTGCTGCCAGCTGGAGCAGTAGCCAGGCTTCCCTCACATTTGGCTATAGGGATTAGGAGCCTGGAATGCTAGGGCCAGCCTGATAGCTCAGGGGACTAAAGCACCTGCTTAGGCAGAGCAAAGCAGCCAGGGTTCAATCTCTGGTGTGTGGTGCCAGCCCTGCCTCTGAGGTACACTGAGACAGTAATTGAGACTGGGAGTGGTGGCACATGCCTGTAATCCCAGCACTTAAGAAGCTGAAAGCAGGAGAATCACTATGAGTCTGATCTATGTAGTGAGCCTCTGTGACCCTGTCCTAAATACAGGGGGAAAAAAAAGAGCCTGGAATGCTGATCACTCTGAATCCAGTTCTCAAGACCAAATTTTCTGTGCTACAGCCATTGTGGAACGAGAGGAGGCTACCGCCGTTCTGGAACAGGGTGCTGTAGCAGCTTTTTCCTCTCACAGCGGCATTTTTCACTTTGGCAATTTGGAGACTGCAAGTGGTAGAGTTCTGCAGTCAACTCTTAAGTGCCTTTACTGTCATTACAGAGTCTAAATATTGTCTATTTTCTCTAAATCCCCATGCACTTCCTACTACAGTTACCCTACCTGCACGAGTATAATTTTTTCATGACCTGTTCAATTTGGATGTTCATTCACATTTTAATTCCCTAAGGCCCATTCTTATCAAAAGAACTGAAGCAATTATTAAAAACATATTTAATCCTTTAATATTAATAGAACAGCTGCATAATACATTTAATAATTCAAAAGTGGCACCTATTCTATTATATCACAAAATAATTTTATTAATCATAATTATAGTCATAGCATAATTGTAGAATTAATACAATGTATAATATGATATACTTATATAATTTAATAAAATTGCATAATATGACAAGATAAGGTATATAACATAGTTATGTTATATAAGTGTAATATATTAGCATGATATAATTCATTGAAAAATAATTATTAATCAACTATATTGTTATATGCTATTAACCACTGAAAAAGGAAGTTTTTTGTATCTTTTATTTGCTTGTTCTTTGTTCTGGATTCTGCTCTCTTTTAACTCACATTTAAATATAGAAGACAGCTCAGGCTTTCACAGAGAGCAAACTGGTCAAGCAATGGCCATGACTCATCCAGACAGCTGACACTGACAACAGTGCTACAGAGCACTCTACATGGTTTCTAGGTAAATCCTGAGGGGATTTGACTTACCTTAGGAAATACAAAAGTTACATGTTCTGTTATACAGGTCTTGCTTTAACTTGCCCTTAACCACGCAGAAGAAAAGTTTAACCATGAGGCATAAAAAGTAAAGATAGATTAGTGTGTTGAGCTGTAAAAGGCTCAAGTCAACAGCTTCTGACATTGTCAGTTCTACCAATTACCCACTACAATTATGGAACATTGAACTATGTATACAACTACTTTCTCTTAGTTCCATGAGAAAAAATTTTATATCAACAATGATTAGAAAAATTATCATGTTTGCATCCTGTGCTCTGAATAACTACTACAAGGACAACAATATGCATTGTGTCAATTATTGGGAATGTACTACTAACACGTTTTCAAATTGTCACATTGTTATTTCTTATTAAAAGCAATAAAATAAAATTGAAAAAGTTTTTTAAAAGATAAATAAATACAGAAGAGAAGGCTGGGAAAATAGCTCAATAAAATAAGTGCTTGCCTAACAAGCACAAGGTCCTGAGTTCAATCCCCAGTGTTGTAAAAATAAAGAAATACAGAAGACAAATATTGAATCAACAATTTCAAATCAAATGTAATACAGAAGATAATTCCTATGTGATAACAAAGAGAATAAAGCATAATGATGACATGAGGAGGGTGCTAACTTGCAGATTTAGTTTAACAGTATGTTATGTTGACATTTGGGTCAAGTGTAAGGATTTACAAAAAGGAGGCTAAGACAGTTCAAAACATTTCAGTCATATATCATAGCATGAGTAAAAGTCTTATGATTAAAAAAAGAAAACTTTCATACTTTGGGAATGATAGATATCCATTAGGTCCAAAACAGTTATTTTAAAAAGATCTTCACTTTTTACAGAAGTTGTTGACTCAGACTATGTAAACTAAGGCTTAAAAATTACATACATATATATGAAATTTATTTTAGTCTAAAGTTATGTAAACTACAGTGGGCATGGTGGGTACACACTTATAATCCCAACACTGGGGAGAATGAAGCAAGAGGATAGCTGATAGCTCCAGGCCAGCCTCAACTACAGAATGAGCCCAATGCCAGGCTGAACTACAGAGCAATTTTCTGTCTCCAAAACAATCAAATAAGACTTACATAAATGAAATCCTTATAGAGGAAAGAACCAGTTTCCTATGACTTCAAAAGGGACTGTAAGGAAGAACAGGAAGCAAAGACCACTCAACAGACTAGCATGCAAGCAACAAGGAATGCATGAAAAGTATCAAGAAGAAATGAAAGGATAAAAGAGGACCTTTCCTTCGTCTGGGGACCACCCATTCCTTATGGCATAGGTCCAGTGCTTTTAATGCTCAGAGGGGGAGTAGGCAGGAGCGAAGCAGGAAAGGACAAGGAATTTGCCTTTTGCAGCATGGTGGGAGAGATTAACTGTCTCCTCTGATGTTTTATCTGCACAACCATTTCCAGTGGTTATGGGATCTGAAGGTCCTTGGTGTCATCTACAATGAAGTCCAGTCACCCTTGCCAGCAGGAAAGCTGCCTGGACCCCTCAAGGGCTCCTCTGTCTGCCTATACGTCAGGAAGGTTGTGAGATGTGAGAAATGCCTGCTAAGGATCTGTGTAGATGTTAACCTGTAAGCCTCTGGCTGTCTGCAGGCAGGCAGGTTGAGTACCATGAGAGTCAGGTCCAAATCAAGCCTTGACGTCTTTGGCTGTTGGAAGATCTTGACTTTACTCAATTCCACAGGATCCAGGCAAGGTCAGCTCTGTCCCACCAGTCTCGGGTTTAGTACTGATAGAGCAAATTAAATGGACTTGAAGTCAACAATCTATACTGAAAACAAAATAACATGACTGAGACGACTTATGCATTTGAGCAGGAAATATTTTCATGTATCTGGCTAACTTTCTTTTATGTTAAATTGTAGGTTACAAAGGTATTGTCAAGGATGTGGTTTCACAGGTCTTATGAGAAAAACATTGATTCAAAATATTAGCTTCACTCCACCATGAGCCAGTTACTTAAGAAATAAAACTTGTGGGACATAGACAGACGTTATCTAAAATTCAGGAGGAAGAACTGTCATTAAATAAAGGAGGAGCTTAATCCTAAGGACAAATACCGCATAATTCTACTTACACAGGACATGTAAACTAGTGCAACCCACACACACAGAGTTGGATGGTGGTGAACGGGAAAGCCAAGGTGGAGAGTCGATGTTCAATGGGCATAAAATTTCAGTTATGACTTACCTCACACATCCACGCAGTGCACGTGTATTGGCTAGACTGAGCTGTGGTCGTGATGGATGCTTTGGACTGAACTGTAAAGCCTAAAGTAAAAAGAGCCAAGAGATTCCTTGAGAAGAGCGAACCAAAAGTTAGTGAAAATATTAAAAATGCCATGCTTATTAAAGGTGGAAATGCAAATTGAACAGTGATCCAGTCCTGAAAGATATGTATGTACTGAAAAAAACCACATGGAGTTCTGTATTAAATATATATATATACATATTTTTTTTTATAAAATTATATATATATATGTATATGTATATATAAAACAAGACCATTTGAATATCAGACATCACTAGAATTCTTTTCAAAGAAGTCAGATTGTTCTTTTCTTATTTTTTATTTATTTTTATTTTTCTTTTTCTTGTTTCAGAACTTTTGTTTGTTTATTTATTTATTTTTATGGCCGGCTCAGCCTACCCTGAGGGCAGGGCTGGCGCAGCATGTGGTGCCCGGGATAGAAACGCGGTTCCTGCAGCTGCCTAAGCTTTCCTAAGCAGGCACTTTAGACCACTGAGCCATCCTGCTGGGCCCCCAGATTGTTCTTTATTTATGTTTAGATCCCATAATAAGAAGCATCCCAATAGCCTAGTAATAGGTAATATATATGATTACCATGTGCTGGATATGATTGAATTATGTATTGAGAAATTTGTGTCTCTAAAAGATATTAAGAACCATAAATGTCCTGAGTTTTGTGCTAACAAAACCCATGTTAATATTTGCTGGCAATGATTTTGATGAAGACTACAGAAAGGTTAAAAGCCTTCTTATTGATTTCTTCAGAGGCCTTATGGTAGCAAATATCCACATGACTGGATTAGAATAGGTTTTGCATTTCACTGCTCTGAAGGAGAAGATTTATTTTGCATCTATAAGTTGCTCTTGAAGAAATCTGGTTGCAGAACACCACAAACTGAGTTGCAAGAGATGTGACCTTCACTGGACCTGGCTCTGAGGAAGACACACCTGGCTTCAGATGGCCTTTATAAGCTACCCATGAAAATGCTAAAAGCTCTCAAGCCAAAGAAGAAGAAAAATATGTCTCAGGATACTTTTGGTACAATTTACAGAAGGATTCATATGCAGAAACAAGACCTCAGCAAACTACAAACCAGGAAGATGAAGGGATTGAAGAAGAGACCTGCAGAAAGGCTAACAGAAGAACCAGAAGAAGTCAAAGAGAATTAAAAACAATTAATAGAACTTAACCAACAACTGCAGTTTTATTGTAATCTATTTGCTATAGGAATCATCAAGCTTCTGTGCAATTCCATTTCTTGCAAGAATTTATTGTACACTTTTGTAGCACTTAATTTTGAATTTTGTAACAGCACTGTACCAGCTTAGTGTGAGCTTGCTGCTTGCTTTGTCAGATCCTGGTGAGCCACTTTCACATCCTCCTCCTGCTGTAATGTCCCAACGCTCCCAAGACTTCTCTCTTGCTGAGTGAGGGGAGGAGGAGGCCCTGTACTACCACTGGTGTTCTCATCAGGTTTTGGGTGGCTAGTGATTAGATAAAGGGAGAAAGCCATGCAGAGCCGAGATGACTCGAGGGACCCACACAGACCTCTGTATGAGCCACCCAGGAAATTAGTACTCACTTCCAGGTGTATCTATACCCAGCTTTTATTTTTTGCTTCTCGGTTATTTTGCCTGAAGTCCAACCAGTTAAGAAAATCGAAAATAAATAAATAGATAAATAAAATTTCATTTATATAAAATGAATGAGTTCTAGAGATCTGCTATACAATATTTGCTTACAGTTTAAAATACTGTTATTCATTTAAAATTATTTAAAGAGTAGAGCTCATGTTAAATGTATCTACCTTAATAATAATAAAACACAGTTTCAGGCAAGGTGGATTCAAATATATATGAAAATTTGTGAGAAGTAGTGAAGGGAAATACTGTCTTTTTTTAAATTTTATTGGTGAAATAGGATCAAACTTGAGGAAAGTAAAAATTTTAGAGGCAAAGCTCCTGGCTACCAAACAGCTTGTTCTATAAGGGGTTAGTGTGTGTAAGTGCATTATTTTATTGAAACTAGGTCATGCTTTGAAATAAAAGGGCACTGTTCTTTTTCAGAACAATCTCAGATAATAAACAGTTCAATGACAGATCAACCAAAGAGCTCCATTTGTCTCTTTTTCTTCATTTGATATGGAATAACAGCCTTGGTAATTTCTTTTACCTCTTTACAGCACACCAAAGAGATCACAGGTCATTGATACCACAGATCAGTGAACTAAAGGAAGGAGACATAGCTCATATTTTTAAATGGCTTTAAACTAAGTCCTTAGTGTCATGCTGGTTCCTGTATGTTTTACAACCCTGGATAGTATTTTCTAGTTGGTACTAACACAAAGTGCCTGGCCTTTAAGAGAGCTGAATATCACTTAACTTTTTTTGGTTTGTTTTCTTTTTCCTTGATCCATTAAAGATGGAGTAGGCGAGGAAGCAATTTCCCATGCTTATGTTGGAGTTCACTAATGAAATAGGACTGGAATAATTTGTACTGTGTCAAATCAATTATGCTGAGACCAGGGCATGGCAAAATATTTATGCTCCTTCCTCCTTCCTGGAATAGCACAAACCACTGTTCTGGCAGCAGGTAATCAGGCACTTGGTTTTCTAAATATTTGATCAGTTTTATGGCTTGGAATATCAGTTAATCTGACACAGAGATTGTATAAACACAGGTGGAATCAGAGTGATGCTTACCGTACAATGGTCACATTCTACAGAGGCAGAAATGAAGCCAGCTCCAAGATTTTCACTTCACTTAATTCAATCTTCTCATATCACCTTAGATGTATTAACATTTATTATGTTTTTGTAATGTCACATGTGCTAAGTCTTTATGTTTCATAACTTTTAATTCTTATATGGAATAGGTACCATTATTTTGATCATTTTACAGATGAGAAGATTAGTCTCCAAAAGATTTCAGTTTGACTAATTTCAAACAGTTTGTAAGCTAAGGGGCCTACAGGGAACCTGTCAGGTTCCAAAAAACATATGCTGAACACAGTAATATTCTGAACCTCTAGTTTGATCTGGCCAGCAATATTTTATAACAATTTAGTCAAATAGAGAAAACCATATACAATATACAAATGCTTTCATTCACATTTCAATATAATTATTAGTTGTACTAAATATCTTAATTTTCCATCTGTCCCCTTTTCCCTCCCTTCCTTTTTCTTTCTTATACTTTCCTCCCTTACACCTTCCCTTCTTTCATTTTTCCTTGTTTGTTTCCTCCCTTGCTTCTCTCTCATCTATAATTTACTTTTCTCAGCTTTTCATTCACTAAGAAGAACTAGAAGTAAAGTATGCACATAGTTATGCGCACACCAAGCACTCGAATCCTGATTTTGCAACACTGTCCTCCTCCAAGGATGCCATAAGTCCTTGGGGAAATGACTGACTCTAAGGCTGGGGCAAGGAAAGTCCAGGGTCCTAAATTTATCCTCTGTACTTTAGTGAGAAATGAAAGATAAGCAAATAGTTTGTCATATGTGAAGTTATGTCCTGGAGGAAAAAATAGTGAGTAGTTGAGTGTGAGTGCATTCAAGAATGTTCAGGATACAGTGGAAGAGATTACCCCACTAGTACTCAACATCTGAGGTAACACTGAGGCTGATGAGGGGTAGGAGAGCGTTCCTCACAGAGGGAGCAGCAAGAGAGGAGACCTGGCCGCATGTACCTGTGCCCCGCCCCAACTTAGGACATGTGGGGAAGGAATTCTGGCACTCACAGGCTCTAGGTCTGGAATGAAGGAGGTTGTTTCTAACATTAAGTAGCATTTTACTCCTACATTTAAAATTATCTTGAAATGCATACTTTGTGATTCCAAAAGCTAACACAGAAAGGAAGAATGAGAAGAGGACGTAAGGCATGCCATGATTACAAATCTTTCACTAATTTTAATCTTTCATCAATTAATGAAATTTTCATCTATTTATTAAATTAAGTAAGTAACACTTACTGAATGTTTGCTATGTTTCAAGCACTAAGATTTTTCCTAAAATCATGCCATTGCAAGCAAATAGATTCTGAGCTTCAAGAAAACCTAGCCTCATAAAGATTTACCAAACCAATGTATTCTAATACAAATGTCCATTTCTTTTATAAGGTAGAATACTTATTTTATAGTGCAAGCAATAAAGATATAGTACTAGTACTTTGAAATGTTTGAGCTCATGCTGTAGATCCAAAGCTTAGAGTCTCCTATGCAGTGGACTTAGTGCCTTCGTTGCGTGTACGTTGACCTAATATATGTCAGCATCTTTTATATCATTAAGAAAGGAAAGCTGTACTTACTATTTACTTACTTACTTATGTACTTATTGGATACAGGGTCTCACTACACAGTGCAGACTCATAATGATCCTCCTGTCTCAGCCTCCCCAGTGCTGGCATTATAGGTGTGCGCTACCACACCCAGTTTCGGGCAAGGTATGTGGTACGATGGCTCAGCTCAGGACAATGCACTTGCCAGGCAGGCACTTAAAGCTGTCTCCCCAGCCCTGCTGTACATTAATTTAGAACATACAGTTCCAAAGGAAGAAAAGAAAGCCACATACATTAAAGAAGAAATGTTAAACCAAATAAAATATTTGAAGTCAGTATTTGGCAAAGCATTTCATTCAGAAATCGTTTCAAATTATCTCATTCCTTTATTTCTATCAAATATGCTGAAAATATTTCTTAGATTACTTCTTAAACTTTAAAGATCAAAACATCTAAAAAGTATATTTGCTTTCTTGAAATAGATCCAATGTGTAAAATTGAGGGACATTTGGTAATCACTTTTAGAACTTAAGTGAATTTAGAGGTTATTTTATTTAATAATTAAATCAAAGTCTAAAATTTTGTCAGCTTTTTCAATCAGTGGGGAAACAACAGAACAGAATTAAAATAGCCTAATTATGGGCCCACTCCTGTTTCTCCTCAAGTCTGAGACTCTGGCCATAATCTGATTTGTGGATCTGGGAAGAGGCCTGAAATTGTAAGCACATCTGTAACACCTGGACTGACATCAGTTAGTATAAATTTGTAATAAAATAATGGAAATTATGCTAGCTCCAAACTCTCTGAATTTTAGCATTCAGCAGTGATCCATGTAATGCAGACTAAATAAAGCAGCAATACTCACATGGAAATTTGCCCCCCCCACAACAGTGAAAGGAAAACAGTAAAGTAGCACAGATACTTAATTCTTTAAAAAGTTGGGGCCCATAGGATGGCTCAGTGGACTAAAGCACCTGCTTAGGAAAGCGTGGGTGGCTGCAGGGACCGTGGTTTGATCCCCAGCACCACATGCTGTGCCAGCTCTGCCCTGAGGGCAGGCTGAGCCGGCCATAAAAATAAATTAAATGAACAAACAAATAAAAGTTCTGAAACAAGAAAAAAATTAAATAAAAATTTTAAAAATTCTTAAAAAAGAAAGTCATGATGACAGTGCACATAAGCAGAGAGGAATGTCAGAGGCTTAGACTAGGATCCTTTTCCACACATATTGATAAAATGCAAGAAAACGCTGAACTGGAAAAATAAACACCAAATTACAAAACACTGAGTTCTAGAACTTTCATTGAAGGAGTTCAGCAAAATTTTAATTATAGAAATTTTGGAAATTAAGCTTAGTGCCAATAGAGCATGTAAATAGCTGAAATGTCCCATGTGTTTATTGTTAAAAAAAAAAAAAAAAAAACAAAGGAGGTCAATTGATGTTATGACCCAGAAAGCAAGCTAATTCCCTGCTCAATAACTGGTGTGCCCTGGGACTGTTCCATACCCTCCTGAAAGGAGAGATTCCTTTTCATTCACCCATAGATGGCTACATGGACTGGGAACAGCTCTAGCTTTAGAAATATAAAGAAATCCCAATCATTTCTTTGACAAGTGTCCTGAAGAAAAATCCTGGGCTTCTGCTGGTCACAGTTAGGATGTGACAATGTAATTAGGACAAATATCCTTTCTTCACCAAGACAGCATTCTCTTGCACTTGGCCCGCTAGACTCTGTAAGTTTGAGGCCTCTGTAGGTCAGTCTTATGAAGTCACTCTGGGACTGTGAACAGAAAAGGCGCTAGCACAGCTGTCCACTCCCCCAGACCCTCAATTGTGAGCTTTCACAGCTTGGTAATTCAGGAAATAAGCAGACCATTGCACACAGAAGGAATAGGAAGGAAAGGTAAGGAACCGAACAGTTGATTCAAGGACAGGGAAATGCGATTCTGTACAGCAAGCCCCAAACAGCCCTTGGTGCTTTGTCAAGACTCCTGCAAGGCCATAGGTTTTGAGGACAGATCCACTCTCAGGAGTGGGAAGGACAAACACTGTGCTTGTCCCAAGCATGTAAGTCCTATTGTCACACCTTCTCTAGCTCCTTGAGGCACACTAGTGTTGCTAAAGAATAGCAGGTTTTGTAGTTTTATTTCAGATTATATTCGAAGCTATTTTAATAAGCAAAAAAAAAAGCATTAATTTTAAATATCGTGGAAAAGATAAAGAGTTCACTTTCCTGGGGCCTGGCAGGATGGCTCAGTGGTCTAAAGCACCTGCTTAGGAAAGCTTAGGTGACTTCAGGGACCAAGGTTCGATTCCCAGCACCACATGCTGCGCCAGCCCTGCCCGCAGGGCAGGCTGAGCTGGCCATAAAAATAAATAAACAAACAAAAGTTCTGAAACAAGAAAAATAAATAAATAAATGAATAAAAATTAAAAAAAAAAAAAAAAGAGTTCACTTTCCTGTCTTACTATGCAGGGCTGCCAAATAGATTTCAGATTTCCTATGGAAATTATTTCATGTTCTAGTCAGGTTTGTTATTGATGAAACACAATATTCCACAACCACAATGTGAAAGGACAGGGCTTTAATGTGCTCACAGTTACAGTCCACGATTCCCTGGCTCCATGGCGGATATGTGTTCAGTTCCTGCAGTCCTGGAAGAAGGCAGAGGAAGAGGAAGAGGAGGGCATGAGGGGTCAGACATACACGATGACCCAGACATTAGATGCATGCCTCACCAGTCCTTGATATGAATCTCAAGTTCAATCAAGTTTAAGCTCCTCCATAATGATTGTACTTAAGATTCACCTTTAAAGTAAAATTACCAAAGTTAAGCCACTTTCCTGGTTAACAAATATTTACATGTTCCTATGCACAAAGTATTTCTATTATAGAGGCTTTTGTTGTGACTTCAAAGTATTTTGACTTATTCTGTATTATGATACATAAACTTCAAAATAGCTAATAATTTGAACATTATTTTTGGAATGAATTCACAATCAGTAAAACAACGATTTTCAGAGGTAGACAGAAAGGTATGTTTACAATTTTAAGGCAAGTCTATTTCTTATTTAATCATAATCAATCTAGATATTTTCTTCCTCTGTGTTGTAACAGTATTTCAATTTTTGACAAAATGGTCATGGGATTTCTTCACGGAAGAGATTACATAATATTTTGGAACTCACAAACCAATAAAGTAATATAAATAACGATTAGAAAAGCAAGAACCTGGCACCGCTGGGAGCTGAGCCTGCGCGCCCGCCTTGGGTAAGCTCCCCGCGCCCCTCTGCCCTGCCTCTGTGTTCCTGCGACTAACTTCCTGTTCCAGCCCAGACACAAACCGCACCTCTGGGAGCTGAGCCCGCGTGCCAGCTGGGTCAGGATCCTTGGCCTGCCTTCCCTTTCCCCGCCCCCCCCTCTATTTTTTTTTTTTGAACCCCTCCAGCCCAGGCTCCAGCACTGAACCCATCAAATAGCCCG
>PVJA010017430.1:22501-41738 GCA_004027025.1 Myocastor coypus | reverse complement strand
AAGTTCGAGACCAGCCTGGGCTACAAAAGTGAGCTCAAGGCCAGCCTGAACTGCATAGTGAGACCCTGTCTCAAAAAGACAAAAAAACAAAAACAAAAACAAAAATAAAAAAACATTATCTAGGGGCTGGGGAGATAGTTCTGTGGCACAAATGCTTGCCTGGCAAGTGTAAGGTCATGAGTTTGAACCCTGGTCCCACAAAAAATAAAACAAAATAAAATAAAAAAATACAAAAACACTTATCTAAGAGAAAATAACATCCATGGATCTAATTGACACCTGACAGGTGCACAGAGACAGTGCTGGAAGCTGACCACTGTGATCCTAGAGGAGGGCCCCACCTCCGCCCACTCCTGCAGCCTCTTGGAGCTGGCAGAAGAGCTGGGGGCTGCCAGAGCCCTGTGCCAGCTTTTGGTGTTGCTCCCACCTGGTTGTTCCCCACCTAGCTGCCAGCATGACCTTTGGAACATGGGGGTCAGTCCCTTGCTGTCCTGGGGAACCCCCCTGGCTTGCTGCTGCATTCCAGGGAGAGCCAATTGGTTCCCAAGGCCAAGGAAGCCTGTGCCCCGTCCTCTGTCATGGCTCTGCTGCCTCTTGCTCCTTTGTGGGACACTGGGTGGACAGCCTACTGCCATCTTTCTCCTCTTCTTCCGCACATGCTGTTTCTCAGCAGTCTCCCAGGAAAGCTGTCTTCACACAGGCCCTGCTGTGCCCCAGCTGGGAGATCTGAGGACAGTTGTCCCTCGGGATCCAGGCGTTGAGGAATTGGACCTTGGACTTCCTGGGATACTCAACTGTACCCTGTTCTAAGACAGTACAGTATCAACGAGGACCTATTCACATCCTCTTGTGGACTTTAAATTTTCTCTAGATTGCTTACAATACTGACACAGTGTACATGTTGCATATACAGTTGTACTGGATTGTGTATGGAGCAATGGAAAAATCCTGTCTGGTGCAGGACAGGCAATTTAAAACCATTTTCTGGGGCCCGGCGGGATGGCCCAGTGGTCTAAAGCGCCTGCTTGGGAAAACTTGGGCGGCTTCAGGGACCGCGGTTCGATCCCTGGCACCACATGCTGCGCCAGCCCTGCCCTCAGGGCACGGGCTGAGCCGGCCATAAAAGTAAGTGAATAAACAAATAAAGGTTCTGAAACAAGAAAAAATAAATAAATAAAATAAGAAATTCTTAAAAAAAAAATTAAATTAAAACCATTTTCTTTGATCAGTGGTTGGCCGAGTCTGTAGATGTGAATATAGAGGGCTGGCTGTCTTCACAATCACGTCACACTCCTTCATTTATCTTACACTTCTAGCATCATTTCTTTTTTCTTTTTCTGTTTTGGTGGTACTGGGGGTTGGACCCAGGACTTTTACACCTGGTCAGCCACATGGTCAGCCTTTTTACATTTTATATTTTGAGACAGGATCTCACTAAGTCTCTAGTGAGTAACCAGGACTGGGCTTGAACTTATCCTTCTCCTGCCTCAGGCTCACAGAGTTCTGGGCTTACAGGCATGTGCTACCATGCTCAATTTCTTTCTTTCTTTCTTTCTTTCTTTCTTTCTTTCTTTCTTTCTTTCTTTCTTTTTAACTTGTATATTTTAATGTTTTCTCTTACTTGTGTACATTTTGTTATTCTATCATTTGTCCTTCTTTTAGCATCCAGCACATAGTTGGCGCTCCATAAATACTTGCTGGAGCACGCATGTATGTGTTCACTAAGGGGTTGGCAGAGCGAGCCAAAGCACAGGCGTTCGGACAGGCAGGGGGTGGCTTGTCCTGAAACAGCTGAGTGACTTGAGGTCCTTCAGCTAAACAGTCCAGGCAGCTGAAACCAAAAATGCAGATGGGATTAGTCATCCTTCAAGCCTGGCAACACTGGCAGCAAACACACCACAACATCATGGCCCCGGCGTTGCCAGGGCCCCAGGTGGCAGCTCAGGCATCTGGGGCTGGCAGCAGCTGGGCTGTGTGGGCCCCACTGCAGGGCAGTGGGTGCAGAGAGAGGTGGGCCCAGGGCCACAGATAGGGTTACGGGACTTGGTGCCGGGCAGTGGCAAGGGACACGGGAGGCTTCTGAGGACAGAGTGAAGCCTGAGAAGAGCTGCTTTAGAGGGTGACCTCAAAACTGTTGAAAAAGAAAAATTCCACCCATAAACCAGAGCCGACCACTGGATTGCAACATCAGTTTCCCTGACAACTTTGCATGCTTGGGAGGGGAAGTTCTCCACTTTCTTTTCTGTTTTATAACCACTTTATTGAAATACAATTCATATCCCATATAATTCACCCCGGGGAAAATGACCTGTTCAGTGGTCTGTAGCATATTCACAGTTGTACACTTGCGAGCATGATCAGTTTAAGAAAGCATTCATCACCCCAGAAAGGCCCCCACAGGCGTCGGCAATCACTCCCCAATACCCCACACTCAGGCCTGAGGCAAGTGCTAAGCTGCTTTCTGGGTTTGTAGACTTGCTTGCTCAGGACATTTCACACAAATGGGATCACATAATCCATAATCTTTTGGTACTGTTTTCTTTTTTTGTCTTTTTTTTTGTTTTGTTTTGTTTTGTTTTGTTTTGTTTTTTGAGACAGGGTCTCGCTATGCAGTTGAGGCTGGCCTTGAGCTCACTTTTGTAGCCCAGGCTGGTCTCGAACTCGCACCAATCCTCCTGCCTCAGCCTCCCGAGTGCTGGGATTACAGGCATGAGCCACCACGCCCGGCATGGTACTGTTTTCTTACAACTGGAATAATATGTATAAGGTTCACCCCTGCTCTAGTGTGTATCGGTGCTTCTTTCCTCTTTGGAGTCAAGTAATACTCCATTGTGTGGACATATCATATTGCACATAGCCGTCCTCTGGCGTTTGAGTTGTTTCTGTTTGGGGCTGTCATGAAGATCACTGCTTTGAGCACCCATTTATGTTCTTCTAAAAGAAAAAAGAAAATTGGCCAAGTCAAAATATGTAGAGTACGGTGTGTATTTAAAAGGTCTACAGCATGGGTACGATAAAGCCTGGGGCCTGGTGTGTATGACAGCTACAGGTAGGCATGACTTACTAGAAATTCAGTGAGTATTTCTGAGCAAATACCCAATTCTTACTCTTTTTTTTTTTTTTGTCTTTTTGAGACAGGGTCTCGCTATGCAGTTCAGGCTGGCCTTGGGCTCACTTTTGTAGCCCAGGCTGGTCTCGAACTTGCACCAATCCTCCTGCCTCAGCCTCCCAAGTGCTGGGATTACAGGCGTGTACCACCTCGCCCGGCTTCTTACTCTTTTTGATGAAGGTGGAAATGGGACAAAAATGAATCTAAGACGGGCGTGGTGGCACACACCTGTAATCCCAGCACTTGGGAGGCTGAGGCAAGAGGATCGGTGCAAGTTTGAGACCATCCTGGGTTACAAAAGTGAGCTCAAGGCCAGCCTGAACTGAAGAGAGAGATCCTCTGTCTCAAAAAGACAAAAAAAAAAAAAAAAAAGAAGAAGACTGTATACATATGTTATATGAATTTTTAGAAATTATCATACTATGAATATTCTAAAGATTATGTTTTTTCTATTTGTTGCATCTTTGAGCTTCCTCTTTCCCACAAACAAATCAACATTTTAAAAGAGGTGTGCTTTTTCGTGCAATTTTTAGTAGTTACAGTTTCAACCTAAAGTGTCCCCCCAGAGTCTCGTGGGCCTGTGCAGTGGGGGTTTCAGAAGGTCAGGCATCCTGAGTGCACTAACTCACCAATGGCTGGGTCTTGGAAGAGTGCGTCCTGCCCCGAGGCCTTCCTTCCTCTCTCAGGCTCTTTCTTGTCCTCCCTGCCTCCTGGCTGCCACAGGCTTCCTGACCCATGTGCTTCTGCTGGATTTCTGCCTCTGAGCCAGTTGACCATGGGCTGGACCCTAGAAGCTGTGAGCCTGAATGAACCCCCGCCCCACCCTAGGTTGTGTACCTCAGGTTTGTGGTCCCAGTCATGAAAATGCAACTTTCAGTGAAGTAAATTTAGAAGATGTAAGTGTGCACGTAAAGCCTCTCCTAATCCAGCATTGCTAGAGAGAAGCACTTTCAACATGGTGTATGGGGGAGCATTGAATCCTAACAACCTGGTATGGGTTTAGGGCCTCTGCAGGAAGAAGAGTCCTTATAACACATCTCCTTTCCCAGAGGAAGCCTTGATCTTCTGCTGCTCTGGGTCACTAGCTTCCCTTTCAGTTACCATGACCCACAGGAGTGTGGGCCACACCTGGGCAGCCACAGGTAGGGCTGGAGGGAAGGTTCCTGGGAGGTTCTGAGTCAGCCTAGCCTGAGGAGTTTGCTTGACTCTGGGACCTGGGCTTTCACTTCTCACCCCAAGGGAGGAGGGGACAGGGCACGGCAGGTGAATTGCCACAGGGAGGGCAAGTGGGTGGGTCTGGCGTTTACCCACGGAGAAAGTTCTAAATCAGGGCCCTGGACCTGTTGTCCAGTGACAGCTGAGAATCCGTGTAGGTCAATGTCATCTGCCACAGTTAAGACAGCATGCTAAATAGCCAGGAGCACAGCTTCTTGGGGGGCGGGGAGACAGACAGAGAGACACAGAGACAGAGACAGAGATAGAGACAGAGACAGAGACAGAGACACAGCATATTAAAACCGGCCTGTGAGATAGAAGTGTTGCTTGTTCCTGATGAGTTATGGTATACGAAGTTTTCACCAAGATGGAAAAGGAAGAGCAACTGTAAGAGGCGTAGGAATACGAGACTTGTAGGACTCTCATGACAGTTTTCTAGGTAGGTGTCACTATCTCCAGTACAATGAGGGGGAAACTGAGGCTGGAAGAGGTAAGATGACTCGTCCGTGCTCATGCTGGGGTGGACGGCACTGAGGTGTGCTCTGTTAGCTCCACTCTCGCATTCCTGCTCCCGCTTCATCCGCCTCACCGCACCACGGAGCTTCTCTCTGGGCCATAGCAGCTGCCTGGTTACTCCCATGGCCCCTCCCACTTTCCCCTCTTACGGCGCCGCCAGCAAACAGAGGCTCCACATCTTGGCTTCCTGGCAGCCTCCAGCCTGGCCTTCACATATAAATATTTATCCAGCAAATGAATAAACACCAGGAAGAGACCCAAAGACAAAGTCAGACCAGGCCTCCACCACAGCTTCTCCATATATGCAGAGTGATGCGTGTGTGCGTGCGTGTGTGCGTGTGTGCGATCAGGCAGGGCAGGCTACATACACAGATTCTGTAACCAGACTGCGTGGCTCTGAAAATCTCAGCTTCTTAGCTGTGTGACCTTGGGCATTGTACTGCCCCTCTCTGTGCCGAACAATGTGGCAGTAGCGGTCTGCCTTTCATTACTAATGCTATGTGACAGGAGTTAGCCCAACACCCAGCACAGAGCGTGAGCTTTTGGAGAGCAACGGAATACTGGGGAGTCTGAATCCCAGGTGTAAGATGAAGTGGCTTGAGAACGGGTAAGGCCTGTGCGACAGGAGGCTTCACCGAGGAGGAAGCATCTCCGCTGTGCTGCAGTCTTCCTGCTTGAGGCCCACCAGCAGCACTCCGGGCTGAGGACAGCTGCGGTGGTTGTGGTGTCCTGGGCTCACAGGGTCCCCATGTTTGGGGCCTGAGCTCACCTCTTCAGGTGCTGCGCTCACAGACCTGCTCTGCCCTACCTCCCCACCATCCCTCGCCTGGCCATTCAGCACCAAGCCCCAAGACCTTTGTCTTTCCTCTCATACCTTACAGAGCCCATCATGCAGCTCCATCCAAACTATATGTTAGTCAGCTGCCTCCCAGAACCTCCACCAAGGACGGCGGGGGGCTCGGCTCCTTTCTAGCCTCCCCCACCCACCTTGCTTCCACCAGGCAGACGTGCATGCTCCACCCACCCCAGGACCTATGCACCTGCCTGTCCCCTCCCCCAACACCTTTCTCAGATGCTGTGAAGAATTGCAGCTCTCCTTCCAGAGCTCAACTCAAAAACCGCCTGCCTTAGAGAGGCCTAGCTTCACCTCCTACCACATACACACATACACACACACACACACACACACACACACACACCCCTGCCTCTTCATCCCTTCCTTTCTTTAGCTTTTTTCCTCATGGAGGAAATGTTTCTCTTTTTTTCTTTTTCTTTTTCTTTTTTTTTTGGTGGGACCAGGGTTTAAACTCATGACCTTGCATTTGCCAGGCAGGCACTTGTGCCACGGAGCTATCTCCTCAGCCCCTCCTCAATGTGTTTCTTTCTACTTGAATTTATAATTTTGCTCATGAAACCAGAAGCTCTCAACCTGTGGGTCGCAACCCCGGTGGGGGTCGCATGACCAAAACACAGGGGTTGCCTAAAGCCATCAGAAAATGTTATTTATTTGGAATTACAGTTTTGAAGTAGCCATCAAAATTATTTTTTGGTTTGGGGTCACTGCAACATAAAGAACTGTGTTGCGGGGTCATGGCATTAGAAAGGTTGAGAACCACTGGTCTAAACCAATTTATAAAATGTGTAATATTGCCTTTGCCTGTACAGTGCAGGCTCCACAGAAGCCAGAAATAAGGATGGAAGAGAACAAAGAGGGAGAGCAAGGATTTCAGGGAGGGAAGGATGGGAAAACCAAGGGCCAGTGCAGGCTGGATGAAGACAGGAAAGAGGGAATGGTGAACTCCAGGCTCTAGCCTGCTTGGGGCTGTCCTACCTGGCTGCTCAAAGAAAGCCAGGGCATTGTGTGATTGGAGGCCGGGGTGACTTTTGGAATAAAGCATGTGGAAGTTTATAAGCCAGAAAAGCGAGCTGTGGGAGCAGGAAGTGGATTCAGAACTGACCCTAAAGTCTCTTCCCTCTCACTAGCAGTCCAGTTAGCTTCCAGAAAGTTCCTCAGATTCCAGCCCTGTAGTTCGGCTCCTATCCCAGCCTCCAGCCCACAGCTGGAAGGGTGTGAGCTTGGAGGAGCCTCTGGAACGCTGTGGCTGTAATTAACTCGCTCCAGATTCACCCAGTTCCCGTCAGAACATGAAACCAGAGGGAAAAACCCATGAGGCTCTGATTGATCAGTGCAGAGCCTAGCAACAGCATAACAAGCCAGAGCAAAGGCACTGCTGCAGCAGGGTGCTTTCCAAGGGCCAGAGGCTGGGACCTTGGCACTGGCTTCTTCTCTGGTGGCTCCCAAGCCATGCCTCCGGGCGTGTGCCTATGCCAGGTGGCCTCGGGGCAAAAGGCTGAGCCTTGCTCTGTAAATGAAGGCACAGCAAGGGCTGAAAGTCCCGGCTCCACAGACAGCTTCACAGGGAGCTTGAGATGGGGACTTCTGGCCGGTGCTTAGGTCTCACACTGCCCAACCGGGCATTCTGGTCTGCCCTGTGATCAGTGACATTTCTAGAGCACCCTCTCTCTAGAGGTCCACAGGGATGGAGGACTTCACAGTTTCAGAAGCATCCAGATCACACCAGCATTTGTCCAGGAGGCCCAGCTCTCATCTCCACCCCACATCTACACGACTGGGAGCTGGGCAGCCTCCGACTCAATGTCCAATACTGCCTCCTTATTCTGAGTCACCTCACGTTCTCTGGGCTGGCCGGAGTGCATCAACAAGTAACTCCAGCAGATGGAAATAGTTATCGATTCCTCTTCTGCACAAGCACATGTCATGCTTATTTCACCCTCAGTGTTGTATAGTGTTTTCTTCAGGGGGTGGCACAGGGCTGTCCCTGGTCCATCTGGAGAGCAAGCAGAACAGTGAGGCTGGAGAAAGGGATCTGACAGGGAGAGAGGGCATCTCTGCCACCAGTGCTGATGCCCACACCCATCGACCGCCATGCTCGGGACACAGTGCCTGTGGGCGCCTCAGGTGGGAAGGGCACACAGTAGGTGCTCCAGAAGTAGTGGTTGCTGGTGTTGTGTGCCCTCTTTGTGTGTGTGTGTGTGGGGGGTACTATGGATAGAATTCAGGACCTTTCGCTTGTCAGCTTACCAGGAAGGTGCTTATGCTGTTGAACTATCTCTCTGGCCTTTCTTTTCTTTTCTTTTCTTTCTTTCTTTCTTTCATTCTTTCTTTCATGATCCTCCTGCCTCAGCCTCCCCAGAGCTAGGATTACAGGCGTGTACTAACATGCCCTGTTTCAGGACTGGCATGGCATACTGTACCAAGAGTTGAATTTAGACCGCTGAGCTATCTGCCCAGCCCAGAGTGCCCTCCCGAAGCCCCAAGGGAGGCTAGTCTGCAGATAGGAGATGGGTATTGTCCTCTCAAGAGGTGCCAGAGACAGGGGCACAGAGCCCACTGGGCTGGGGTCTCTGGGCTCACCCTGCTCTTCCTATGGGCGTTGGCTCAACCTGCTCACAACTTGGCTGCAGGGCTTCAGGGTCAGGGCCTGGAATGTGGGCCTGTCTATTCACCTCACACTGCTCAGCAGAGGCAGTGACCCTCAGGAGCCTGTCTCAGGAGAGTGGCAGATCCCCGGGCTCCCCAAGTCCCTGGGAGCGAGTGCCTTGCTCAGCACTCACAAGCTGCATGGCCCCAGGCAGGTGGCTTCTCCATTGACTGTCAGTGTTGCATCACATGGGAGCTGACACTAGAGGATCCACGTGTCACAGCCCTGGCGGGGCTTCCACCCGCACAGCACTTCCTGCAGTAGGACCTGCAGGCGCTGCTGCCACCCTCCCTACCGCCTGCTGTTCCAAGCCTCAGTTCTCAAAGTGCGCTCCCATAACCTCTTGGAGGTGAGCTCCCTTGAGCAGCCCCCTCCTCTCCAGCTTGGTATAAGGCCCAGAGTTCTGAGTTCAATGAACCCTCCAGAAGATTCTGATGCCCGCTCACACTTGAGCACCACTCTGAAGGCCATGCCACTTCCGGGGTCTGAAGCCTCCCATGGCTCCCGATAGCTTTCTGGACCAACCCTAAAGCCTCTAGCCAGCATTCAAAGTCTTCTGTGACCTGTGGCTGAAGTGAGGTGTGGAGAACACAAGAGACCTGCAGTCCCTTATCCCAAACTCTTGAGGACAGAAGCTTCAGAAGTCCAAGTTTTAGCCGGGCGTGGTGGCTCACGCCTGTAATCCCAGCACCTGGGAGGCTGAGGCAGGAGGATCGTTGTGAGTTCGAGACCAGCCTGAGCTACAAAAGTGAGCTCAAAGCCAGCCTGAACTGCACAGTGAGACCCTGTCTCAAAAAAAAAAAAAAAAAAAAAAAGAAGTCCAAGTTTTCAGGGCTTCAGAAGGCAAATAATCCATTTATTACCCAATATATTCAATGATCATCTTCTCCCATAATGAATTGGTGTCAAATGCATTAAAACGTATGAAAGTGGAAAAAATACAGGGGTGCCAGTAAATGGCTTCCCATCAGTTCAGGTCATACTAGGGGGCCGAGGAAGGCTTCAGAGCAGGGGAGCAACCCGGTCAGGAGGACATGGTGTCCCCAATGAACACACATGAGAATCGCCTAGAGGGCTTGTTAAATACAACTACTGCTCCCCTCTCCCCCAGCCCAGCCACTTGGACCTCATGGTGGCTGGGGAAGAAGGCAGGGTCCCAATCCTGTTCCACAGATGAGTCTTGGAAAGGGAAAGTTTTTTTGCTCAGGGCTTCATAGCTGGTATGTGGTGGGGCCGGGACTCACTAAGTGAGTTGGAGGGCCACATTCATGGCAATCTTTTGATTTTCAGGGTCTGAGAATTGTGGGTAAGGGATACAAGCAGAATGGACAACCCTTGCTGGGCTGAGGGCGGGCCCCAGGGCAGAGGCAAGAGCATGTGTCCAGGTTCAAGCGCTAGGCCCACTATTTGTTGGTTGCTTCACCCGAGCCAAGTGACCAGCCTTTCTGAATCTCAGTCTTTCCATCTGCAGATTGGGACTAGTGGTTGCTCTTTGGTGGGCTGCTTGGCAAGGGGCAGGGGGTGAGACAGAGGGTACAAAGAGCTCCTTCCTTGGCTCTGCTCTTGCTGGATGCCATCAGGCTAGGCTGAGCCCCAAAATTCCCCAGCCCCGCCCCAGTTCACACTCTGACGTGCTCAGGCCTGGGCTGGAGGTGCGGAGCAGCCCTTCCAGCTCCTGTTGCCCAGATAATGTGCAGGCCTGTTTGTGCCTCTCCATGGTGACAAATGGCACCCCGAGCTGCATGGGGATGAGGGAACAGTGTCGATGCCTGACAGCTGAAGTGCTGTCACCACCTGGGGCCACTGCAGGAAACAGCTGGCCCACCGCAGGCCAGCATCATCCAGGTAGAGCCTCAGGGCAACCAGGCCTCAGCACAAGGCATACAGGAGCCTCTCTGGGAGCCTAAGCCGCCAGCCCTGGGCCATGGGAGGGAAGGAGAGAAGCCTGTGTGGCCCAGGGGAGCCTGTGTGTGCCCCCAGTCCTCTCTCCTAGCAGCACTCTAACCCCAGCCTTTTATATGACCCCACTGCAAATCCTGGCTTCCTGACTCTGAGCTCTGGGTCTCTTTGCAGTCAGGTTGCTCACTGGTTAGTGCCTACTGGAGGAGCTGTCGGTGGGGTGAGCATGTCCCCTGGAGCAGGCCAAGGTCCACTTCACAGGGACAGCAGTCTGCTTCTATTTCACACCTGGGAAAGAGGCCCAGCAAGGCACTGGAGCTCACAGGCCGGTTGGCCGTGGGGTTCTGCAAGTCCAGGTCTGGGTGCTCTGAAGCTGTCTACCTCAGCCTTTGGCCTTTCTTTCTCTACCCCAGAATCTTGCAAAGTTCAGCAGCACCATAGCAAGTTGGGGACCAGATGGGGGAGCTCGGCAGTTCCAAAGCAGAGCTCTGGTTCACACCTCAGCTCCACCAAGGGCAGCTGTGTGCGTAGGGCCCCTTACTGACTCTGGGCCTGGATCTCCTCACCTGGGAGAGACCAGCAGCTGCAGTCAGAGCAGGGCTTCTCTCACCCCCAAACCTTACCCCCAGGACATGTGTGCACTCTACCTGCAAGTGTTTCCAGGTGAGAGTTTCCTCGCTGAGCCCTGTCTTGTCAGCGCAGGCTGCTGCAGCTCTGCCTCTCCTTGCCTCCAAGGCTCGCAGGGGCCCTGCTGCAGCCCTGGGTCTCACGTCTCTTTAGTTTAGAGTGAAAACTAAAGCAGGCACATGGGCTTTGGTCCATCAGGTAGCCCTTCAGTGCCCTGTCCCGTCTCCTCCTTGTCCACCTTAGCCACTCTGCTTGGGCCATGCTGGCCTCCCTGAAATCCCAGGTAACCTCCTGCCTAATACCTGCCTGTAGTGCTTGCTCCCTGGCCTGGCTGCCCCTCCCCTGGCCCAACCTCATTTGTTCCCTCACTGTTTTGGGATCATCTAATTGGATACTGGTCTTTAAAGGTACTCTGCAATCCCAGGCCTCCTCTGTGGCCCTCCATGTCACATGGTGGGTGGTCCTTGCCCAGCATGCCAAATCCTCTAAGTCCCTGCCAGAATGTGACCCAGCTCCCTCCCCATCACCCTTCAGGCAAGGGCTGCCTTTTCTGGTCTTGCGCAGTCTTGCCTGGGCTCTCTCTGTTGGCTTTGGCTTGCTAGCTGGGAATGAGCCCATCCAGTGGCCAATTAATGGTTTCCTGGTACTGTTAATTTGCCAGGCATCAATGTTTATCGCTCCATGGGTGACAGATATGGGAAAGAAGAGTCTGGAGATAGCATGGGGGCTTAGTTGTGAAAAGCTGGCTGGAGGAGATGCCCTGTGGCTAGCCTCCTTCCTCTCTTCCCTTGTCCCTTCTCCCTTCTTCCCTTTCCTCTCTTCTTTTCTCCCCATCTCTTCCCTTTCTCCCCTCTCCTCCCTCCCCTCCCCTCCCCTCTCCTCCCTCCCATCTCCCCCCCCCCCGTCTCTCTTTCAACCCCTTGTAAGTAGACACCATGGCCCTTTCTCCCTCTGTACATGCACACTAAAGATGTGATAACTGCAACCTTGACACACTGTGATGGCTTTACATGCAGTGTCTTTTTCAGATGTTACCACTTGGCCAATAATGTTCTTGATATCTGTTATGGTTTATGTCTAGTTGTCCCCTCAAAGCCTCATGAGTCAGGGGGCAGGGACTTCTACAGTTTGAGACTCGTTCCATGATCCCTGGGATTATGGGTTTAGTACTGATGGGATTATGGGTCTCAGTACTTCTGGGATTATGGGTGTAGCCTAAGGTGGAGGCTGAGGTGGAGAGCCTGAATATAATATAGAGGCAGAGAGACAGACTAGAGCCGTTGCTCTCTGCTGCCCTGTTTGGTTGCCTACCTCTGCCACCATTTTGTTGCCGTTCCACCGCCATGAACTGCTCCACTCAGCCTTGGGCCAGCTGAATATGGACTGAAACCTCCAGTAACTGTGAGCTAAATAAACCTTTCCTTCCTTCATTTTGAGTGTTGGGTATTTATTTGTCCCAGCAATGAGAGAAAAGTAACTAAGACAATAGCATTTGTTTTTTCCACACAGAGCCCAGCTCCAATCAAGCAGCTATCCAGCTGTCACATGTCTTTGTCTCCTTTAATCTAGAACACTTCCTTTCTCAGCTCTCTTCCTCGTTGGGGACCTTGACATGATGTGCTGTTTGTGGAATGGCCTTCAGCAGGTCCAATCGCTCCCTCACAGTTAGATTTAGTCCACTGTGGCCCAGTGCTGTGCCGCAGGGGCATGCAGTATCCCATAATCCTCAGTGGAGCTCTTGCTCAGATTGGCATCTGTCAGATTTCTCCTCCGTGGAGGGACACTTTCCTTGGGGCGACAGACAGAACAGGAAGTGGAGGATGCCCCTGTAAGAGGCTCTAGGTCCCTTTTTCTCCCAACTACCTGCCCTTCACTGACGATTCCCACTACACTTAGTATTTACTCTCATGGAGACAAGTGGCTTTCTAATTCCTGTATTCTCTGATGATTCTGACTTGATCCTCCAGCACCTACTGGTGATCAATAAATTAATTTTTATACATCAGATGCCAATGCATGATTTTATTTTACATGTAGTTTGTTAATGAGTCCCTCTTTGTTTAGCACTTGACATTTTTCTTAGTTTCCCCATCTCTTTCTCTTTATATTTATCATGATTTGCAATATATTGTAATCCACTGCTAGTCCTTTTTTTAAAAAAAATTGAGACAAAGCCTCACTATGAAGTTCATGCTGGCTCTGAACTCTCCTCATGTATCCTGACTTAGCCTCTCGAGTGCTGGGATTACAGGCAAGCACCACCAAACCCAGCTTTCCCTGCTGTCCTTCAGTCTTCATTTGTCCCTTATTAGTTGGTCAAGGCTCAAATTGTTCCACAGTTGGAGCAGTGGCCTCTTGAAATCAGCTCCTTTGGTTACTACGATAGGTCTTCTGGTCTAGAGAACAGGGGTCCGAGGCAGGTTCCAATTTCTATAGTAATAAACATTCATGGTCCAAATGGTCATAAAAACATAGACATCTCAGTATATCCCTTCACTGTTGTTGTAATTAAAATAAGGGAACTCTCCATTTCCTTCACAAAGAGGGAAGGATCTACATGCTGTAAAGCTCCACCTGTTGCATTTGAGTAAACACACTCAAAACAAACACAGGTTAATACTGAAGAGAAAAGGCTTGGGCTGCAGGCTTCTTCTGTGTTTTAGAATCACTATTCATCAATATCCTACTTTCCATTTCCAGCCTCTGCTTTTATACCATGGAATCAAATGAAATTTAAGTGTCACTTTGTTCATTTTTTGTCCACTTGTCAAGAAGACGATATTTCGCCAGACAATATGTGTTTTCCTCTGGCTCCTTTGGATCATTGAGGGTGAGACTTTTGATTCCTAGCTGGACAGAATCAACGTCCCTCTGCAGCCTGTAGCGGATATCAGAATACAAATCCTTAAGCACCAGGGATCAGAGCCTGGGCTGGGGTGTAAGGAGGTGAAACAGGAGATTAACGTGTGGCAAAGCAGGCTGGGAAGTGGGTGTGACCTGTTCAGTACAATATCCCTAGGTGCATGCGCAGAACAGCTCCTGAAGCCCTGTTGATGGGCTTCCTTCGAGAACTAGAGCAGGTTTTTAATAGTATGGTTAGGACTCGAGGCATGGGACCCCAGCACCACCTCTCAGGACCCATATGTAGAAATTCTTGAGAGGTTTTTTGTTTTTGTTTTGTTTTGTTTTGTTTTTGAGATTTGGACCAGATATAAAGGCAGAAGCCTGGAGAAGTAGCTGAGCAGCATAAGTGTTTGCCTGGCAAGTACAAGGTCCTGAGATTCCCAGTCAAAGAAAGAAAGAAAGGAGCCGGGCGTGGTGGCTCACGCCTGTAATCCCAGCACTCGGGAGGCTGAGGCAGGAGGATTGATGCGAGTTTGAGACCAGCCTGGGCTACAAAAGTGAGCTCAGGACCAGCCTCAACTACATAGCGAGACCCTGTCTCAAAAAGACAAAAAAAAAAAAAAAAAAAAAAAAAAAGTGTAAGCTTGGGAGCCCAGAATTTTGTGACT
Organism: Myocastor coypus; assembly: GCA_004027025.1. NCBI lineage: Eukaryota > Metazoa > Chordata > Mammalia > Rodentia > Myocastoridae > Myocastor > Myocastor coypus. The sequence goes on along the minus strand of PVJA010017430.1, from coordinate 27,357 downwards.
TTCCTCACAGTACTGGACCCTGCTTTCCCCAGGGTGTCCTTTCATTGCTTTTTCCCCTTTTAGTGACTCACCCTGGCTCTGCAGAGCCCGTGGCTCCTCACTCTTCACTTCACTTTGACATTTTCAGATACACTCAGCCACTGCCTTTTGTTCATTTTGCCCAATTCTTTGTTCGAACAGAAGACTAACTGCAGAGGGAGAGGGAGCAACCAGAACGTGGTAACGTTTAGTGACGAGCCACTTTTAGAAGGATGTACTTGATTTTTTTTTTTTTTTTTTTTGTCTTTTTGAGACAGGGTCTCCCTATGCAGTTCAGGCTGGCCTTGAGCTCACGTTTGTAGCCCAGGCTGGTCGAACTCGCACCAATCCTCCTGCCTCAGCCTCCCAAGTGCTGGGATCACAGGTGCACGCCACCACGCCGGGAGGAAGGCTCTACTGGATAACATGAGAGAAGAAATAAAGAAAGGAGTCACGTGTGGTGTCATGCGCCTTTGATCCCAGCAGTAGGGAGGCTGAAAAAAGAGGATTGCTACAAGTTTGAGGCTAGCCTGGGCTACATATGAGCTCTAGGCCAACCTGAACTACATAGCAAGAATTTGTCTTAAAAAACCAAAAAAGGATAGAAATGAGGCAAGGAAAATCATAACTTAAAAACAAGACAAAACAAAACTGTACTTTAACAATGAGTTATCCAAGATGACCCATATTAATGCTCTTGTTTATATATATATGTATATTATGGCCAGCTCAGCCTGCCCTCGGGGTGGGGCTGGCATAGCATATGGTGCTGGGGATGGAACTGTGGTCCCTGCGGTTGCTGTAGGTGCTTTTGACCACTGAGCCATCTTGCCAGCCCCATATTAATGCTCCTTACATCTGTTTATGCTTCTTTTCTTGCAAGCCCCTTGCCTCCAAGATCCCATAAAGATAAGGTACTTTCTTAATTATTTTGTGGGACTGGGGTTTGAACTCATGACCTTGCACTTGCGCACTTATGCCACAAAGCTATCTTCCTGTCCCTAAAGGTACTTTAAATCTTTTTAAGCACCTGCTTTGGCAAGTACAGGGATAGGAGATCCTGGTCCTACATGCTTCACCAACCCTGCCCCTGGGGCTAGTCCAGGCATGGTGGTGCACACCTGTAATCCTAGTGCAGGGACAGTTGAAAACAGGAGGATCACTATTAGTTCAAGCTGCTGAGACCCTGTACCAAATACATAAATTTTATTTTATTTATTTATTTATTTATTTATTTGGTCTTTTTGAGACAGGGTCTTGCTATGCAGTTGAGGCTGGCCTTGAGCTCACTTTTGTAGCCCAGGCTGGTCTCGAACTCACACCAATCCTCCTGCCTCAGCCTCCCGAGTGCTGGGATTACAGGCATGAGCCACCACACCCGGCCAGAAATACATAAATTTTAAAAATTCACAAATTAGCTTAGTTGATAAATTAATGGAAAGAAGCCTAGCTTAAGTGAAGAAACAGTTCAAAGACTATTTTAGGAAGAACATCTTAAATCACTCATTGAAATAAAATTGAGCCAGGTGTGGTGGTACATGCCTGTAAACCCAGCACTCAGGAGGCAGAGTCAGGAGGATCTCTGTGAATTTACAACCAATTGGGGTAACAAAGTAACTCAAGGCCAACCTGAAATGCATAGTAAGACTGTCTCAAAAAGATAGACACACGCACAAAATGAATGGATGCCAGATGTGGTGGTGTATGCCTACAATTCTAGCACTTAGGAGGCTGAGGCAGGAGAATTACCATTTACCATGAATTTGAGGCCAGCCTGGGCTACATAGTGAGTTCAGGTTCAGCCTGAGCTACATAATGTGACCCTGTCTAAAAAATAACGTGGTAGGGCTCACACCTTTTACCTGTCACCCAGGCCATTATCGTTTTGTGCATGGGTCACCTTTTCCCTAATAAGCCAATACCACAAAAGAATTTCCTAGACATTCACATTTCACAGATTCTACCAGCAAACCTCACTAAATATTCTAAGCTCCAAACTTACCATAGCTTTCTTGAGGGCCCTCGCTCATTTTGTTTTGTTTTATTTTATTTTTGTGTCAGGTCTTGCCAAATAGTTCAGGCTGCCCTTGAACTCACTATGTAAGCGAGGCTGGAGTCGAGTTCACAACAATCCTCCTGCCTCAGCTTCCAGAGCGCTGAGATTACAGGTGCACAACAATATGCTCAGCAAATCCCTTACACTTTCCAGCCACTTCTGTATTTTGTGCTAAAACTTCATATTCCAGGCTCATCTCGTATCTTTATTGCTTCAGCCTAGAGTGATCCTTTCTCCCAGTTACCCTGGTTGCTTTTACTGGAGGACAATTTAGAATGCAAGGTCTGGGAGGGAGAGACTCATCATTAGGGTGTCACTGATCCAGACCCTGAAGGCAGACAGGAACAGCATCAATGTTCATGTGAGCTTTTGGAGTTCTCCTAGTAAATCCCTCTCCTAGATCTACCTCAAAACCCAGCCTAACACCACGGGTGTCTCTTCACCTTTCTTTTCCTTCTGTGCATTTGCCCTGGTGAAGACCTTGGTCCCCAAGAGAGTTGGTAGATTTACTCCTGTGTTTGGTGCTGTAGCAGCCACAAGAGCGTTTCAGACTTGGTGAGCTGCAGCGGCCCCACTGAAGTCTCTTCTGGTTTTGTTTCCAGTCCTGTTGTCTCAAGGTTAGGGGCATCGTATCTTCAAACCGTGCTCACAGGATTTGTGGGTCATTTCTTTTTCTCCTCTCTGTAGCAGTCTCAGAGGACAGTGCTGTGGTAGCAGTGGGTTCCCTTGCTTTTATGATTTTTTTTTTTTTTTTTTTTTGTATTTTAGGGAAGGGTCTATAGGGTCTCACTACTAGACTGGACTTGGAGTGATCCACCCATTTACAGCCTCCCAAAAGCTGAGATTATAGGAACGCACCACCACACCCAGTCTCAATTGTTGTCTCAGTGCACTTCAGGGGCAGGGCTGACCCAAGCAGGCCCAGGGATCGAACCTCTGGCCCCTATACCTGCTTGCAGGTGCTTTAATCTGCTGAGCTATTTGGCTGGCCCTTCACAGTCGTGTGTAGTGTGATGTTCTGGTCAGCAATGGACAGTGCCTGCCACAGCAGTCTCACATGGTGATATCACCTCACGCTGTGACTTGGGCCACTGTACCCCAAAGACCCCTGAGACAAAGGGCTGGAGGCCTGGAAATGCTAAAAGTTGGAGCCTAGCTAGAGGTCTTAAGTGACTAGGGGCCTGGAAATCTCTAGCAGGTGGTGAGACCTTGGCCTCTCACTCCCTCTCCTTTTGTTCCCTGCCACCGCGAGGAGAGCAGTTTTCCCTACCCTGTGCTCCATGCCATGGTGGGCTGGCTCGCCACAAGCCCAGAAACAATGGGCCCACCCCATCATGGACTGAATACTTCAGCACTGTGGGTCGAAATACATCTTTTCAGTTTTTAAAAGTGATTATTTTAGGCACTTCGTTCCAGGGATTGACAGCTAATACACCCAGGGATACCGAGGTAGCTGTCTTAGTCTGTGTGAGTACACACTACCAGGTTTGTGTGGTGCTGAAATTACCTAATGATGCATTTCCCGGGCTGTGTCCCCATCATGAGTGACACAGGGCTTCATGGTGTTTAACTTATGGCTTTTGCCTATTCTTGTTGACTAGATGTAGCATTGTATAACAGAGCTTATTTAATTAGCTTATGAGTGAGGCAGCAAGAGTTAGGTAACCAGTCACATGGATGGGAATTAAAGTAAGAGTAGGCAATGAACTACGGTCTTGAACCAAGAATGGACTTCCTCAGGGTATGTGGGCCGTACCCTCCTCTCTACTGAAGGGACTTTCAGCCCCTCCCTACTAAGCCCCAGTTCTTTTTTTATTTTTATTTATTTATGTTTAATTTATTTTACTTTCATTTTTTAAATTTTTATTTATATTTTTAATTTTATTTTACATTAAAGTTTAAAAATGAAAACAAAAGCAAAAATAAATAGCAAGAAGAAAAGACAGGAACATTAATATAAAATAATACATATGGTACATATTATCAAAATAAAAATAGCAAATTAATAATACTTGTTGCATCACATATTTTTTCATGAAATCTTTGTTTATCTTGTAAACCAATCATTTATTTGAGAGAGAGTATAGCAGTAGCTGAAGTTACATTAAAAGTGGCACAAACCTAAAAGACAAGAATGACAGGTATTCCAAGCATAATTTTAGTGCTGCCCATTGCTATACTCAATGTGAAAAATATTTTGGTGGTTCTTAGGCCTCCTGTGCATGTAAGTACATGAGTTTGCCCCTGCCATGTTTCCTATCTTTTCTGTTTGCCATCACTTCATTGTTTACTCCTTTTTTTTTTGTCTTTTTGAGACAGGGTCTTGCTATGCAGTTCAGGCTGGCCTCGAGCTCACTTTTGTAGCCCAGGCTGGTCTCGAATGCACATCTATCCTCCTGCCGCAGCCTCCCAAGTACTGGGATTACAGGCGTGCGCCACCACGCCTGGCTCGTTGTTTAACTCTTAAGTTCTTGATTTTCATTCAGCTGTGTTATGCATCTCCATTTCTATTTCATCTTTTGGGTTCTTACACTAGGGAGACTATGCAATATTTACACATATAGGTCTGGTTTATTTCACTTAGGAGTATACGTTCAAGATACATCCACTTATATATGAAGTTATCTAGTTTATCATTCTTTATAGCTGAGTAATATTCCATTGTATGAAAATACCACATCTTTTTCAACCATTCTTCAGATGATGGGCATTTTGGTTGGTTTCCTTTCTTTCTTTCTTTCTTTTTTTTTTTTTTTTTTTTTTTTTTTTTTTTTTTTTTTTT